>PITA01005948.1:0-26185 GCA_004023965.1 Spilogale gracilis
TCCAAAGCGGCTGCACCAGTTTACATTCCCACCAACAGTGTAAGAGGGTTCCCCTTTCTCCGCAGCCTCTCCAACACTTGTTGTTTCCTGTCTTGTTAATTTTGGCCATTCTGACTGGTGTAAGGTGGTATCTCAGAGTGGTTTTGATTTGAATTTCCCTGATAGCTAGTGACGCTGAACATTTTTTCATGTGTCTGTTGACCATTTGTATATCTTCTGCGGAGAAGTGCCTCTTCATGTCTCTTGCCCATTTTTTGATGTGTTCATCTTCTTTTTGGGTGTTGAGTTTGAGTAGTTCTTTATAGATGTTGGATACCAGCCCTTTGTCTGTAGTGTCATTTGCAAATATGTTCTCCCATTCTGTGGGCTGCCTCTTTGTTTTGTTGACTCTTTCCTTTACTGTACAGAAGCTTTTTATTTTAATGAAGTCCCAGAAGTTCAATTTCGCTTTTGTCTCCTTTGCCTTTGGAGACGTGTCTTGAAAGAAGTTGCTGTGGCCGATGTCAAAGAGGTTACTGCCTATGTTCTCTTCCAGGATTTTGATGGATTCCTGCCTCACATTGAGGTCTTTCATCCATTTCAAGTGTGCCTTTGTGTGTCGTGTAAGAGAATGGTCTAGTTTCATTCGTCTATACGTAGCTGTCCAATTTTCCCAGCACCATTTATTGAAGAGACTATCTTTTTTCCACTGGATATTTTTTCCTGCTTTGTCAAAGATGATTTGCCCATAGATTTGTGGGTCCATATGTGGGCTCTCCACTCTGTTCCATTGGTCTATTTCTCTGTTTTTGTGTATGGCCAATAATTTCTAACAAAGGCACCAAGGTACACAATCAAGAACAGCCAGTCTCTTCAATAAATGAAGCTGGACAAACCAGACCCTATCTTACAACAGACACAAAAATGAACTCAAAATGAATTAAATAACTGAACATAAGACCTAAAAACACCAAAATTCCAGAAGAACAGAGACAGTAAGCAGTCTTGGCAATGAATACTATGAAGAAAATCCTGTGGGAGACTAAGCACTAGGATTTATAAAATAGTATCAACAAAGGAAAAGGAACATATGGTCAGAGGGTAAGATGCCTGGGCTCTGACTGTGCCATACCTGTAGATGGTTAGGTAATTTATAATACCTTAATGATGCCTGATAACCTGAGTTTCTTAAGGAGGGGCATATAGGTAATTCAGTCAGTTAAGGCTCCAACACTTGATTTGGACTCAGGTCATGATCTCAGGGTCATGCGGTAAAGCTCCTGGATGGGGTTGGACTGGACATGGAGACTGCTTGGGATTCTCTGCCCTTCTCCCTCTGCCCCTCCCCCCACTAGCATTCTCTCCCCCCCAAAAAATATATGAAAAAATTAAAACAATAATTCTTCAGTAGTAGTAGAGATGAAATAACTCTCACCCTGAAATACCTCTCTGAACTTAATGTCCCGAGTCACCGCATGTGGGAGACTACTGGGCACAAGATCAATGTATCTCTGGATCTCATGTAGTACAGCATCTGTGTAGGGCATACGGCTCTTATTCTGCATGCAGGGGCTCCGATGTCTGCCAACAACATGGTGAATCTCTTCCCGGACTTTTGCTGGCAGAATAGAAATCAGAATTTATGTGAAATGGAAAGGTCTTTTGATTTGACCTTTTTTGTTGTTGTTGAAAGATTTTATTTATTTATTTTAGCAATAGAGAGTGCAGATGGGGGAGGGGTGCAGAGGGAAAAGGAGAGTACTAGAAGCGGACTCCAAATTGAGTGTGGAGCCAGTGGGAGACCTAGTCTCAAGACCCAGAGATCATAACCTGAGCAGAAACCAAGAATCGGATCTGAGCCACCCAGGTACCTGTTGATTTGATCTTAATCATGACAACATTGTGGAAGGAGACAGAGAGGGGAAAATCACATATGGCTACTTCCATGGGCCAGGTGGCGGGGAGAGGGAGAAATCTGTTCCCTAGTCCAACTGGAATCTCATTAGACATTTAAATATTTATACATATAAAACCTAATTGAACCATGAAATTCAACTCTGATTCTGTATTTTGTGTACTTTGATAAACTCAGGGATCTGGGGTCTTGAGAGCTCACTACAGACCATGCTGTTTGACCATCTTGTGTATGCCAGTTTTTGTTTTAAATATTTAAGTTCCAGGTACCCAGGTGGCTCAGTCTGTGAAGTGTTACCTTGGGCTCAAGTGATGATCCCAGATTCTGGCAGTCAAACCCTACATCGGAGTCCTGCTCCGCAGAGCTTGTGTCTCCCTCCGCTCCTCACCTCCCTCATGCTCTCTCTCTGTAGAGGTACACAATCAAGAACAGCCAGTCTCTTCAATAAATGAAGCTGGACAATAAATAAAATCTTTTTTAAAAAATGTAATTTCTGAGAGGGTAAAGATTACTGAGTGCAATAAATGCTTAATAAATAGAGCAACTGAGTAAGATGTTTGACTCAGCACACAGGACCCAGAATTTAATTTTTCCCTAGGATGCAAAACATGGCAGGCATGCTGTACAATGTATTACATTACTTTATAATACCTCAAATAGTTCTGTGTTGGGTATTAGTTTGTGTGCCTTATAAATGAGGAAACAGGTCCCAAAAAGTAAAGGTGTTTTTTAAGGACATCCAGGTGTTATGTGGTCTCTCTTATTCCCAAACACACAATCTTAGATGTTCAAGAAGATCACGGAAAGTAATTTGTGTTAGCAATTATATTTTTCCTTTATTTGCAAAATGTATCATGTTAATAATGTGCATTTTTAGTAGGACTATTCATTAGTTAAACCAAACATTTACTAACTGTCTCCTATGCAGGAAAGATTCTGTGTATGTTAGGAAGTATCATCTCTCCTAAACAGATGAGGGACCAAGCAAGAGATGCAGAGAGTTGGTCATGAGTCTGAGGTCACACAGCTACTTCCTAGTAGAGTCAGGATCTGAAGCCACTGTAGTTCGTCCATAGCCCATTTTCTCCTGTACCGTGTTGCTACTTTGGTCAAACGTTGTGGATCTACTATCTGAAGAATGTGCCTTTGTTAAGGGAACAGGTGACAACTCTGTGGTTTGATAGCTATCAGGAAGACTTAGGAATTGTACAGAAGTTAAACTTCACCTTTTCAGGTTGAGAAGCTGGATTTTTCTCTAGAAGAGAGTGATTATGTAACATGGTCAGGAACTGACTTATAAAGTCAGAATGCTTAGAGAATGGCCTAGTAAGGAATGAAAAGGGGAAGAAAGAAAAGGAATATATAAATGGATACAATGCAAGAAAAAATGAAAATGGAAGCAATGGGGAACTAGGACACCTAAAGGACTTTTGCTATGTACACAAGATTTACAGGTCTGGAGAAAACTGTCATAGGTAGGTACTGAGAGTCATAATCAGATAGGTATAATAAGAGGGAAGTTATTTGGCAGAAAGAGTCTGCGTCGCATGAAGGAAACACAGTGCCATTAGATCCCATAATGTGTGAGAGCAAAAGAATTTCAAGGCTCTGCTTCTAGCTTGCACCCTTTGGAAAGCACTTCTTAGTTAGACTGGGAGGGCAGGAGGAGTTGAAATAAAGAATGATCTAGTGCTGACATGGAGATAAGCTTCCCGAGATTTAATCATATTAAAATTTTCTCAGTGTGCCAAAGCATGGAACATGGTTAAGTAGTGAAGGAAATATCCTCTTCAATGACCACTCAAGAGAAAAAGAGGAGGAAAAGTGGAAAGGTTGCATTTGCAAGAGAAATTGTATTTTTGAGGAAGAATTTCTTTGCCCAGATGGGTATATTTGAAAAGAATATATTCGTATGTAATTTTTTTATTTATGGACAGAGTCTCTTTGATGAAGCAGACTGTCGTTTTTGTTGAGTGAATCCTTACAGTGCAAATGCATTTGAGTGGAAATATCTTCTGTCAAAAATATATTTACCTGGAGATGGAAGTCATATCAAGTGATATCCTTCTAGAGAAAGCAGAAGGCCATTTCTTCTAGACCCTAAGACAACTCTGCTATTGCATTGATTATTGATTTCAAACAGAAATAGGGACATTCCACCATAGCGGGGAAAACAGTCAGCTCTACCCTTCAAATTTGTGCTGCTGTTTAAATATTTCATTATCTTTTTCTGCTATAAACTAGTTTGCTTTTAATTTATCCAATCACATGAAGATATATGAATGAAGGAAATTTTTTCTGTGCATTGTCTGGGCAGGTGAGGAGTGGGATAGTTGTCAGTGTTACCTGCCAATTTCTACCTAGAATTGCACCCTGCCCAACAGCTGTGACCATACCTGCGACCTCTGGGTACTTGAGCAGCATCAGGAGTCCATATCTCAGGGTGGTGCTCGTTGTCTCTGTTCCTGCACTAAACACATTCCATATGGTAATGACCAAGTTGTCCATGGTAAATTCAGACTGTTTATTGTGTTTTTAGAAATGATGTGTTACAATTACTTGATAAATAAAGAGCCTCAGAGGTAACTCAGTTTGACATTGTTATTAGGAGTAAGCACTACAGCTGAAGGTCAAGTTAGATAGTTGTTAGGGTTCTGTCCAATGGTTAGAATATAACCAGAGTTATACACTTCCAGGAAGTCCTTTCTGATTCTGGACTTTCTCATGCCCTAGAGTTGATTGGTTACTCTACCATTGCTTTGAAACCTAATTTTCTTCAAGTCCTCACTGCTACTCACTGTAGGTTCTAGCCTCTGTTGCCAATTTTATACCGCCTAATATTCTCATTCAACCCTCCAGAACCACTCACCCCCCTCAAAAGGCATCACTGTTCCTAACTCTTCCGTCATTACACCCATGACACTTCCTCAGTTACAATCAAGATCAAGTCCCTGAAAATTCCACCCTCTTGATCACTGCACTTCTCATTCCCATTGATGCCTCTGTTCATCTAACCTAGGGTTTCTTCAAAATCTACCTCATCTGTGAAGATTTCCTAGTGCTTTCCAAAAGTAAGCCTTTGTAGATTCCTGTCTGTTCCTGATTCCCTCATTTGTTACATCTTCCTGTTGCTGGATCTTTGTGATGAAGGAGGATATTTTGTGATCCATTAATGTTGAATGTGTGTGAGTGTGTATTTCACGCTGGCCCCAGATAAAGAACCAGCTTTCACACTACAAATGTAAAGCCGGCAAAATCATTTTGCTGAGGATTTAGAAATATCTCAAGATACCCAAAGTGGTTTTCACAAACAGGAGGTTAGATAGGCAATTAATACATCTTTACAAAGGACCTTTTTTTTTTTTTTAATATCCTAGTTTCAGTGGGATGAACAAAGCTAATCCATGAATCACACCACCCACACAGATAAAAGGTCATAGTATACCTTTTCTCTTTTGATCAGGAAGTAGTCAATAAAGTCCTGAGGGTTACTGAAGTCCAGGGATTCCTGCTGTTCTTTCATTTTTTCCTTAATAAACTCAAATTGGTTAGCAGTGTTTTTAAATAATCCACGATGACTTCCTGGAAGGTAATATATTAAAAGAGGGAAAGCGATAACGGTGAGTAAGATATGCTTCCTACACTACCATACCCTTGGAATTTGAAGGGGAGGGAACTGACAAGATGTCAGGAGTTACAGTATGCACAAGTCACAAAGAAATTTCAAAACCATTTAAGTGATTTCCTAGCCATAATTCTATGGAGGAATCCAGAAGCATACCATCATCTTTTCCCAAAGGAGAATATTGAGGTTCAGAAAGGTCGGTAACCTTTGTAAGACATCAGTCTAGTAATAGGGCTAAAACGCAGTGTTCATCCCAATTTACCTCCACATAGTTCTACGGAGTTACCTAAAATGTTTACAAGACTCACACCCTTTTTTCATAATTAAGAAACTGCATCAGAAAGGTTAAAGAAATGTCCAAATTACTTAGCTTATATAGGGATTTTATGCCCTTGGGGATATGCGCAATGCCTTTCTTCATCAGCCCAAAGCCTGTCCTAGTCTTTACTGACTCTACCTTAGCCACCTCGTGATTTAATGCCCTTGGTAGGCACTGAAGCGATTTCCAGGCCCGTAGTCTGTATGAAACTACAGAGAGAAGAGAGAAATCTAGATTCTAGGTTTAGCTCATTCCTTGTCTTGGCCAGGAATTTCTTGTCTTTGGAAACTGTGGTTAATATCTCTGGTGACCGTTTCCTGTTCCAAAAAATGAGTAGACTCCTTGTTCTCTAGTGTCCTTTCCAGGTGGAACACATCATGACCTCACAATCCACACCTACTTTTAGCTCTTAATGATGATACAACATAGGTTACTAATGTTCTGACACTGTACCGTAGTGAGAAATACATTTTACATCATCACCCTCATCTATAGATATAAAGTGATTTCTCAAGAAAGTATCCTGCTATAACTGATGCACAATACTACATTTCTCTACTACTATATTTCATGGCATTAAAATAATTTTTAAATTTTTTTTTATTTTAGAGAGAGAGGGAGAGTGAGCATAGTGGGGAGGGGAAGGGGGAGAGGGAGAGACAGCATCTGAGAGGATTCCCTGCTGAGCACGGACCTGACAAAGGTTTGATCATAAGCCCTTCGGATCATGACCTGAGCCAAAATCACCTGTTGGGTGTTTTGAGTTTATGCCACCCACGCACCTCACTGTTTTTCAGGTTGTAAATGTCATTTCTACATTCATTTGACTTCATAACTCACTAATTGGTTTCAAATGATAGTTTGATAAACTTTAGCTATTTGCAATTCAGACAAAGGGGTAAGGTAAGCAAGAGTAATAGCTTGGCTAGAAAATTATTTCCCATTTAAAGAGAACCTTGACCTTACCTGTATCCAGGAGGTACTTGAAATTAGGAGGTTTTCGTGTAAATAATCTAGCAAGGTTAAAAATGTTTTATCATCATACTCAAAACAATTCTGGAAAATAATGGAGCAGATGACATTGCAGGGAGCACAGCCCAGAAGGAACGTAGGATCACAGGGAGACGCTAAAACAAGAGAAGTAAAAAGAGTACCATTTTCACATGAATCTTAAGTTGACTGTTTAAAATGATTGAGAAGGGTTGACTTCTCGAACTCTTTTAAATATGGGGTTTTCCTAGATGTGTCATCCTCACTGTAAACTCAATATGCAAAGAATTTATTGTTCCCCAAATGAAGCTATCTACTCCAATTTGTTAACTTATCCAAGTATTCTATTTACATTATTCTCCAAATAAGAGCCACAAGATAATTCACAAGAAGGAGGTCACCTAAAAATATCTTGAAAGTTTTAAAGTTTACTTCTCAGTGTCAATATTTCTTCTTGATGCCCGCAGGAAGCTAAACAACCTCATAAGAATATCAGGAGACTGGAGAGACTTGACACCATTATTTTATAAAACATAGTTGAAAAAAGTTGGTCTTGCTTTTCTTGTAGAAGAGAACAATAATGAGAGAAATTGGAATTTCATTTGGATCTTTGAAAAAATACATTATGATATTGGAACCAGATTCTCCATATATAATATAAAACCTGATCTCATGTTTTGATGTTTGGCAGCTGACAGCTTTTGAACCTCAACTTTTTTCTTCTCTTCACAAGTGGACAAGTTGAAAAAAAGCTCAAGTGCACCTTCCTTTGGAAGCAGGACATTTAAACTATGCAAATGCTGACAAACACTCTGGAATTCATTCTCTACCCCATCCCTTAAGCACCATAAAATCATCCAGCCATTACCCTTTCCCTGCACTCTCAGGTTGGGTTTTGTTTTGTTTCTAAGATTTTACTTATTTGAACAGAGAAGAGAAAGAGAGCAGGGGCAGAGTGAGGGAAAGAGAGAGAGGGATGAGCAGACTCCCTGCTGAGCAGGGAGCTCCCCGGGGGACTCCTTCCCAGGGCCCTGGGATCATGACCTGAGCCGAAGGCAGAAGCTTAACCAACTGAGCCACCAAGGTGCTCCTCTCAAGCTGTTTCTTAACCTGCATAGGAGCTGTCCCACCCTCTACAGAGTCTTGTTTTGTGAATCACACTTTTTGCATCCGAATGGGGTGTGTGTGTTACCATCGGTCCCAGCAAACAATAAATAGAACACTACCTCAAAAACTAATGATGCACTGCATGATGACTAACAAAATAAATAAATCAATAAATCAATAAAACATAAGACAAAAACAAAACAAAACATCTAAACCAAATTTGGGATGGGAGATACATCTTGTCTCCCATGAGTTGTCTGTTACAACACTGTAACTCCAAAACGAAAAGATAAAACAAATTTAGCAGTGGTCAAAAGTAGAAGTTATAAGGAAAGATGTTCTGCTCAATATATGAAAGAACCTTTCAATAGTCAGAGTTTCCCAGTGGTGAAATGGGTTACCCAAGAGTCGAGGGCCCCATAGCTTGGTGAGATCAGGCAGAGTCTGGGTGAGCATAGTTCACAAGCATTGAAATAATGGAACACTGTAGTAATCTATTAGTAATGTTCTCGATAAACATAAACATGAAATATTTAAAATTCTAAACGGAAAGTTTATGAAACTAAGTACGTTTGGATCCTTTCTTCTGCCAGGTCTCCCACCCATTCATCAGAAACAGATCAGAAACCAAATGATGTTCACTGACACTCAACTGTCACAAGTTACTCCGGGGAACAGAGAATCATGCAAGTATTTGTAATAATTGCATTTTTATATTAATAGTAGCAAAAAAGTGGGGGACAAACTGGGCAATATATAATGGGGGTTAAAAAGCACAATGGCGAGGCACCTGGCTGGCTCAGTCGGTTAAGCATCTGACTCTTAATTTCAGCTCAGGTCATGATCATGGGTTATGAGATCAAGCCCTGCATCAGGCTCCATGCTGAGTGTGCAGCCTGCTTAAGATTCTCTCTCTCTCTCTCTCTCTCTCTCTCTCTCTCTCTCTCTCCCTCTGCCTCTATCTATCTATCTATCTATCTATCTATCTATCTATCTATCTATCTATCTATCTATATGAATGAAACAGGTGTCAGTTCACCATCTGGAAAATAGCATTATTTATTTGGAAAATATTTAAATACTGAGGTTCCATAAAACCACATGTATCTTATGATCCCGATCTTACTCCTTTCCTGACCTCCTAAGTCTCCTAACCTCCCTCTTTCTCTTCCACTTCCCCTCCCAGTCCTGCATGTGCATACACCCATATACAAAAGTGCCCAGCTTAATGACTAGACATACAAAGGAAATTACTTCATTTTACAAGGTATTATGGCCAAAACTATTAGCTCATTACCAAAATCCATGTTCTCCCCATTTTCCTATGCACACAGATACCCACGTTTTCCAGTGCCTCTTAGAGTTGGTATGGTGCTGTGACTGAGTGAGAGCTCACAGAACGTGAAAGACGTGTGGTGTGCCATTGG
Source organism: Spilogale gracilis (assembly GCA_004023965.1). NCBI lineage: Eukaryota > Metazoa > Chordata > Mammalia > Carnivora > Mephitidae > Spilogale > Spilogale gracilis. The sequence goes on from PITA01005948.1 coordinate 9,363, forward strand.
CATATTACCATACATGGCCTACTGAAAACCCAATTTGCTCTTTTCTTTGTTCCTTGCTCCTTCTGCTACCATGCAAAGAGAAAGAAATCTGGGTGACCCAGGAAGCCAGGTGTTGAAGAAAGACATCAGGGTGCCTATCAACCTGGTGCCTGAAATGGCTGTTATGCCAACCGCTTCACCTCTTTTTACTGTTAGGTGAGCCAAGAAGCAACTTCTGCTGTGCTTGAGCCATCAGGTCTCTCTGTAGCCTATCTGAAATAGCACACAGTCTTCCCAAACTAGTACGGCTCGTTACATAAAGAAATACACACCGTTGGTTTTTTTTAATGCTTCCACCAGACACAAGGCTTCCTCTTGAATTCTGTCTTCAATAGTCCTCTTTCCCATCCCCATGTTCCGCAAAATCATGAGGGAAAAACGCCGGGTTTGCTTCCATGTTTCTCCATTGCTGAAGACAATTCCTATCAGAAAAAGAGAGAAAGAGAGAGAGCAGAATGACCTCCATTACCATGAATTCCAGCTAAGAGTCTCTATCTCAGGAAAGGATGACACCTAAGCCACGATGTGAATAGAGTAGTGTTAGCCACAGGACTTTCCAATGACCCCTGCTGTACCCACTCCTGTTAACCTGGCCTAGTATCTGTCAGGACTCTGAGTTTGATGTATTACACAACCCTTCATCTGTTAGCTCCTTCCAACCTCCGAGTAACACTGTGAACCAGTGTTTTGTCCCCATTTTACTGATGACCATGGAGGCAAAATGCTTGCTCTCTGATCACACAGGTAATAAATCATGGTGAGTCCAAGTCATAGGTGACATTTTCAGGGATGGTTTTTGTACATTGTAAATGAATTGTGGGAGAGGCAGTAAAAAGTCGATCCCAAAAAAACAAAAGAGCACTTGTATACTGGAAAAAAGTTCATGAAAATCAATTTCTGCTCATTTTCACATTTCTCCTCTGTTTATTAGCTCTTTTCCATGAAACATGGTCTTAAAAAAAAAAAAAAAAAAAAAGAAACATGGTCTTAACACCAAGGAATGTTAGTCAGACTTCTGGAGCCAGGACAAGATCAGGAGAAAAAGTAATTCTCATAGGAAACTTGTCCATATAGATTTTAAGGAACAAGGTGGAGGAGGAAGTGACCCCATTCAGGCCTTACCTCTTTTTGTAGAAATTTGGTGTCCTACCAGAGGACTGTAGAGCTTTAGGCCAACTCTAAAACAGGCGGCGCCTGGGTGGCTCAGTGGTTAAGCCACTGCCTTCGGCTCAGGTCATGATCCCGGAGACCCGGGATCGAGCCCCACATCGGGCTTCCTGCTCGGCGGGAGGCCTGCTTCTCCCTCTCTCACTCCCCCTGCTTGTGTTCTCCCTCTCTAGCTGTGTTTCTCTCTGTCAAATAAATAAAATCTTTAAAAAAAAAAAAAAATAAAAAATAAAAAAAAAATAAAACAAATGAAAGACAGTTCAAATGCTTTGGTTTAAAAATCTTTTTCTAAGATCACTTGCAATCCATATGGACTCTCCATGTGTCTTTCTGTGATCATCTTCCCAGAGGCTATTTGTGCTTTATGTTTTGTATCCCGTTGGATTCAAGTATTTCTTAAGCTTTTTTTTTAAAAGATTTTATTTATTTATTTTACAGAGAGACGCAAGTAGGCAGAGAGGCAGGCAGAGAGAGAGGAGGAAGCAGGCTCCCTGTGGAGCAGAGAGCCCGATGCGGGCCTCGATCCCAGGACCCTGGGATCATGACCTGAGCTGAAGGCAGAGGCTTTAATGCACTGAGCAACCCAGGCACCCTATGGTAGCTTCTTAAATAGTCTTTGGCATCTATGACTCAGGTCAGAAAGCAAAATGTGTAGTGACTAGGATAACTGAGTCATTTTCTTCCTTTCTCTCTTCTCCCCATCACGGATTACCTTAACTGAAATGAACTTTACCTTAACTGGCCATAATTTAAAGTGGACACAAATTCATGGAACGTTAACAGTTGAATGATTTGCCTCCATTGCATCTAGTGTTTCATGGAGACATTGTGTGTCCCCTTCATTATCTACAATATGGGTTGATGATCCATTATCTACAATATGGGTTGATGAAAAATGTTGGAATTATGTTGTTTTCATATATTTCTCTAAATACTTACAATTTCTCAATTCTTTAGCCTGTTCAGCATCTTCACAACTTACAAACCCATTATCATTCCCCAAATTGAGGCATACCTAATCCCCGGGTGATCCAGTCAAACACTGGCAAACTGCCTCTGCCAGAAAACTCCTCACTCTGATCAATCAGAGCTTCCTTCATCGCTTCATGGCCATATAACACCACAGTGGGCCTCATGCCGAAGTACACCGTGAACACAGGGCCATATCTCTCTGCTAGCAGCGAAAGATGCAAGGGTAGTAGAATTTTGAAACCAGGAGTGTGGATAATTGAGGAAAATAGCTTTAATCTTATGGAAGAGATATTTTAATGTTTGCTCAACCATTATGAAAGATTTCAATTCTAGAAGTAGTTATTTAATAAATCACATTAAGTGGTAATTATTATATTAGAAACACTGCTATTATTATTATCCTTATCAATAGTTTATTCTTTATTGAGTGACAGGGGCTGTGTGACAGAGGTTATATTATGGATTTTATTCATGTTATTTTATTAACTTTTATCTGCCTAACTTGTAATTGCACCACATTTCTCCTCCTTTCTATAGTTACAATAAATGGTGGGTTCTTGTCCTGTTTAAGGGAAGTTCCTCCTCTTGCCCTCTGTGTAGACTTCATAATCATCCCTCATTATGCAGCCTCTACATCCTTTTAGCACAAGACAGCTCTAGATTTTAATAATCCATAAGGACCTGACGATGTAGTCACTGACATTTTCCAGCTTCCCTGTGTGGCCATGTGACTAAGCTTGCATGAACTGCTATTAACAGATGTGATGTGTGCAAATCCTACACTACTGCATAAATAGTAAGGGCATGCCCTCCATCCCTCCCCCTACCCATGGACTGAAACGAAAGCATGGAGATAGCCCCACTGTGTCTGTGCACATGAGAACAATAGCCTCGGTCCCGGGATGATAAACAACAAGACTGTGAAAACCTGGTCTTCTGGATGACCTCAAGGAGGACAGGTAGCACTCACCTCTATATCATTCTGTAAGACAGAAATAAGCTCCTCTTCTTTAAGTCCTGTCATGGCACCTTACTTTGTATTCTAAATGATGTAGGACATACACTCCTTCAACTACCCAAGGTTTGAGTCCTCCTGATACCTTACAATTCATATCCATAAAGTAACCAGAGTCATCTTTTCACAAGGCAAATTCTAACATAGGAGTCCTTTTTAAGTGCATTAATGGCATCACATTGCTCTTAGGCTGAAGATAAATATATATTTTTTAAGTAGCCTCCAAGCCCAGCATGGAGTCTAACACAGGGCTTGAACTCACAACCTGAGATGAAGACCTGAACTGAGATCAAGTGTTGGACATTTAAACAACTGAGCTACCCAGGCAACTCTAAAACCCAGTATTCTTTTTTTTTTTTAAGATTTTATTTATTTATTTGACAGAGAGAAACACAGCTAGAGAGGGAACACAAGCAGGGACAGTGAGAGAGAGAAGCAGGCTTCCTGCCAAGCAAGGAGCCCAATGCAGGGCTCGATTCCGGAACTCCGGGATCATGAACTGAGTGGAAGGCAGATACTTAAAGACTGAGCCACCCAGGTGCCCCTAAAAACCAGTATTCTTAAAAGCCTTGATAGACCTGCATACTCTGCCCCTCAATTCTCCAATCTCATCTTACATCATGTTTTTATTTACTCTCTGGTCTATAAGCAAATTGGTCCTCTTTCAGAGACACCAACAAATAATTCTCCTCCAGACGGAAACAGCCTAGAACAAACTTTCATCTGTATTTTGTCTAGTTAATGCTTAATCATTCCTTAGATCTCAGCTCCAGCTTCATTTCCTCAGGGAACCCTTTGCTGACTCTTCCTCACATCCCTGTTCCTCCAAGTTGCATGGCCTCTTGCTATTTTGTCTCTGTTACATAGTTTGTAATCATACACTCATTTGCATGATTATTTACTACAAATACATGCCTACAGTCTAGACTATAAGTTCGATAACGCTAAGGTCTTTTTCTTGATTTTCATTCACCATTGAAAATCCCCAGCATCTAACAGAGTGCCTAATACAAAGTCGGCATTCAGTGACTTGTTCAATATATGATATACTCAAGGACCATGTGCAAAATACAATCATTATTTACATTTTAAAGAAATGGAAATTAAGGCTCAGAGAGACTTTTAAAATTTGCCCAATGCTGTGATTTTACAAGTGGACAAGCTGGGGTGCTTACATAACCCCTTTGAATCCACAGCCCAAAACACAGAAAGGGGCTTCCAGAGGCTGTGTTCTGGTCACTAGCTAACTCAGGGAAGACAGATTTCAGACAATTCCAAGATTCCTAGCTATATAAATAGCTAGGAATAGGGGCGCCTGGGTGGCTCAGTTGGTTAAGCAACTGCCTTTGGCTCAGGTCAAGATCCCAGAGACCCAGGATTGAGTCCCACATCGGGCTCCCTGCTCGGCGGGAAGCCTGCTTCTCCCTCTCTCACTCCTCCTGCTTGTGTTCCCTCTCTGGCTGTGTTTCTCTCTGTCAAATAAATAAAATCTTTAAAAAAAAATAAAAAATAAAAAATAAAAGTTTAAAAAAATAGCTAGGAATAGAGTAGTTATTCACTCACTCATTGAGCAAATATATATTTTGGAATCTTGAGTTATTTCCTAGACTTAAATCAATGTGTGCTCTTAGGAAACTTTCAGTGTTGTAACTTTGTAAATCACTAGAACTTTTATTTTTTTTCCAATTGAAAGTAGTTTCGTTGCCATTATTGTTTACCAAAACATAATTACTAAAAGGAGACCCGGTCACAATATGGACAGGAGTTTCCTTCTTTTGGCAATTTCAACAATCATCTCATGGATCTCATTTCCTTCTGGAAGCCTTCCAACTGTATACCACTTAAAATCATGTCTGGGTATCCAATGGACATGTTCCATTAAAACCAATTCCTTAAAACATGGTGTCTGAGACCATATTTTATTTAGTTATAGGGCCGTAATTGCAAATAACAGGAAGAAAATTAATCATATTTGCCCTTCTCAGGGATTTGCTAATGTTCTTGGTATTTATCTGCAGAATATTTCCGATGATTGGGAGAGGAGTGGGGCCAGGTGGCAGCTTCCCTCTGGCATGGCTGCAGTTCCATAGAAAGAAAGGAATCAAACAAGAAAGACATAGCACCAGAAGTATGAAGACATCCATTGCCATGCTTTGTATAAATGCAGTTGAAAGCCTGGTATCCAATGACTTTATAAATACTACCTGCAAACTGATTATCAAATATCACTGTTTTGAACTTTTCGATAAATAAGTGTTTTATCCTCACTGAACTCTGACCCACTGGTAAAGATTAAAAGAAAATCAGTCACTTCAGTACTGATAAATATCTGTTTTCAGTGGCACTGATCTGAAGAAGTGGGTTTTTGTAAGATGTAATTACCATATGTTAACAGTAAAATTGAAAGCTATCAAATTTTCAAAGAGCTGAAATTCATGATCTTGACAATTGATGAAAGAATATCTCATGTCAAAATTTACCATTATCTGAGCAGAAGAAAGAAGCACTCTTCCGGTATCTTTTCCCATGAAATCCAGGAAAAGGCCAGAATCAAGAGACAGAAATGAGGAAGCACGGTAAAAATGAAGGCTATAGGGAGCTAATAGTATCTCCTAGACAAAAGGAGAGACATATCAACTCTCTTGACAAACCCTTTTTCCATATGTCAGGAGTTCCGCCACATGTAACTGCCAAGGGAGATGGAGGGTCAACAGACAGTAGATAGGAGACACAATCTACAAAATCAAGGGAAGAAATCACTCAAATAGTGGAAAGTCCCTTGGCTACCTATCACCCATCCTTCCCCCTCCGCATCATTTCCAGTGAGGGTCCTATAAACAGAGCCTACATTGCTTGTTCTCAATATAGTCAATATAATCCAGCTTTCAATACTACAAATACTAGAAAGGGTCTAGAAACTCGCAAATACAAACAAAACTTCAAAACTCAAAGATATATGAGGGGGAATCCTCTTACACTGCTAGTGGGAATGCAAGCTGGGATAGCCACTCTGGAAAACAGTATGGAGGTTCCTCAAAAAGCTGAAGATAGAGCTACCCTTTGATCTAGGAATTGCACTACTGGATATTTATCCCAAAGATACAAACGTGGTGATCTGAAGGGGCATGTGCTCCCCAATGTTGACAGTAGTGATGTCCACCATAGCCAAACTATGGAAAAAGCCCAGATGGCCATCAACAGATGAATGGGTGAAGATGTGGTATATTTTTACACAATGGAATACTACGCAGCCATCACAAAATTGGAATCTTGCCACTTGTAATGATGTGGATGGAACCAGAGGGTATTATGCTATGTGAAATAAATCAATCAGAGAAAGATAATTATCATGATCTCACTCATATGTGGAATTTAAGAAATAAACAGGATCATAGAGGAGGAAAGGAAAAAAAAAACTGAAGATGACATCAGAGAGGGAGATAAACCGTTAAGAAACTCTTGATCATAGAAAACAAACTGAGGGTTTGCTGGAGGGGACAGAGGTGGCAGAACCGGGTAAGGGGTAATAGACATTAAGGAAGGCACATGATGTAATGAGCACTGGGTATTACATAAGACTGATGAATCATTGACCTCTACCTCTGAAACCAATAATACATTACAGTTAATTAATTGAATTTAAATTTAAAAAAAATGGAAAAAATATATTGGAGGAAATCCAACAAGGCATAATAAATGTCACACTTAAAAACCAGAACACCAACCCCTGAAGAAGATAACATCAAGAGAACAGAAAAAATGTTTAAATAAGTTTAACATCAGAGATATAAAAACTGTGCCTTCAGAGAGGTGTTAGTATGGTGGAGCTCTAAGCTTGCCTCATTTCCCTCAAACACAGCTAGATCAACATTAAATCATCTGGAACAACTTGGAAATTGATCTGAGGATAAAGAAAACAATCTGCACAGTTGGAGGGAAAGAACATGACAGATGCAAGGCTTATCTTAACAGACAAATCAAAGCACACCTTTAACACCTAGTTAAAGGTCCAAACACTCCCCATGGCAAGCAGGGAGAAACTCTGTAGAGGACTGTCCTTTGGGAAAGTGCAGCCAAAACATGATAGCAGAGTGTACACAGCACACAACAGAAAGACTTCCTAAAACTCAAGGTTCTGGACAGTGTATGACCCTTTCTTAATATAGTATTGCTCCCAGAAGCAAGAAACATAATAAGATTTCATAATACACAAAAGACAGAAAATTAGACATGATGACAAGACAGAGGAATTCTCCACAAAAGAAAGATCAAGAAAAAAAATCTCAGCCAGAGATTTGCTCAAAACAGATATAAGCAATACATCTGAACAAGAATTTAGAACATCAGTCATAAGAATACTAGCTGGGCTTGAAAGAAGCACAGAAAACATCAGAGAAACCCTGGCTGTAAAGATCAAAGACCTAAAAACTAGTCAAGACAAAATAAAAAAATGCAATGACTGAGATGCAAAACTGACTGGATATAATCACAATGAGGATAGAAGAACCAGAGGACTGAACAGGTGATACAGACAAAAGATAGAATTATGGAAAATAATGAAACAGAAAAGAAGAGGGAAAGAAAACTATGATATCACAATATAAACATAGGGAACTTTTGGATTCCAGAGTGGAATAATATCCACATCACAGGAATCCCAGGAGAAGAGTGGGATAAGAGGCAAAAGGTTTATTTGAACAAATTATAGCTGAGAACTTCCCCCAATCTGGGAAAGCAAGCAGGCATTCAAGTCCAAGAGGCATAGAGAACTCCTCTTAAATTCAACAAAAACAGGTCAACACATGGGTGCCAGGGTGCCTCAGTCAGTTAATCATCTGCCTTTGGCTCAGTCATGATCTCGGGGTCCTGGGTTGGAGCACCACATTGGGCTCCTTGTCAACAGGGAGTCTGCTTCTCCCTCTCTTGCTGCTCCTCTTCCTCCCTGCCCCCGGCTTATGCTGTCTCTCTCAAATTCAAAAAAACAAAACAAAACGAAACAAAACAGGTCAACATTGAGACATATCAGAGTGAAACTTGCAAAACACAAAGATACAGAGATTCGAAAGCAGCTAGGGACAAAAGGTCTTTAACCTACCAGGGTAGACACATAAGGTTAGCAGCAGATCTGTTCACAGAAGCCTGGCAGGTCAGAAAATGTGGCATGATATATTCGATGTGCTAAATGAGAAAAATACACAGTCAAGAACAATTTATCCAAAGAAGATGGGGTGTGTGTGTATGTGTGTATACACACATATATATATATGGATGGATGGAACTAGAGGGTATTATGCTAAGCAAAATAAGTCTATCAGAGAAAGACAATTATCATATGATCTCTCTCATACATGGAATTCGAGAAAAAAGGCAGAGGATCATAGGGGAAGAGAGGAAAAAATGAAAGAAGATGAAACTAGAGAGGGAGCCAAACCATAGAGACTCTCAGTCATAGGAAACAAACTGAGGAGTAATGGGTGGTGGAAGGGTTGGGGTGGCTGGGTGATGGACACTGGGGAGGCTACGTGCTGTGGTGAGTGCTGTATACTGTGTAAGATTGATGAATCACAGACCTGTACCCCTGAAACATGATACATTATATGTTAATAAAAGAAAAGAAAACAGACAAGAGCAAGACAATTGCCTCAAGTTTCCCTGAGGCACTGGCTCTGGAGATACTGCCTATGGGGTTGAAATGAGGAGTCCTTTAAAGTTGTCAACGGGCAGCTTATTCCCTGCCTTTCATAGGTCCCTTTGTACTTGTACACTTGAGGAAGGTTGTCATTTTAATTTTTACTCTATCCATGTTAGAATCTTCTTTTCTACAACTGCTTTACTTTTATCCTACTTTCCCTTTTTACAGTAGCATGAAACCTACATTTGCTGCATTGTGTGAAAGTCTATGGAAATCACTCATCCTTTGATGAGGACCATCCTATGATGCTTCTATTGCTGTTCTGAACTCAGGAGTAGGGTGGTTGGAACACAGATGCAATTCCTATGACTGTACCCATCATTTAATTTCATGTACCACTACTACAACATTAAATGGATATATATACATTATATATATATTTATATTTATATTTATATTTATATTTATATTTATTTATATTTATTTATATTTACACACACATATACACACATACACGTATAAAAAAAATACTTCATCCAGCAAGGCTATTACTCAGAATAGGACAAAGAGTTTCCAAGACAAGCAAAAACTAAAGGAGTTCATGAACACTAAACCAATTCTCCAAGAAATATTACAGGGGATGCTTTGAATGGGAAAGAGAGATCAAAAGCAACAAAGACTAGAAAGGAACTGAGATAATGTACAGAAAGAATGATTTTATAGGTCATACAATGGCACTAAATTCATACCAATCAACAATTACTCTGAATGTAAATGGACTCAATGCTCCAAACAAAAGACATAAGGTATCAAAATGGATAAAACAAAACAAAACAAGACTCACTGATATGCCACTTCAAAGAGACTCATTTGTTTTTTTTTTTTTTTAAGAGATGCATTTTAGACCCAAGGACCTCCAGATTGAAAGTGAGAAGGTAGAAAACCTTCCATCTGTCATGCTAATGGACATCAAAAGAAAGTGGAAGTAGTCATCCTTATATCAGACAACCTGGATTTTATTTTTCTTAATTTAAATTCATTTTAGTTAATACATTCTGTATTACTAGTTTCAGGGGAGAATTTAGTGTTCATCAGTGGCATATAACACCCACTGCTCCTTACATCAGTGCCATCCTTAATGCCCATCACCCAATTACCACATCTCCCCCACAGACAAACTAGATTCTTTTTTTTTTATTAAGATTTTATTTATTTGACAGAGAGAAACACAGCGAGAGAGGGAACACAAGCGGGGGGGGGTGAGAGAGGGAGAAGCGGGCTTCCTGCCAAGCAGGGAGCCCAATGTGGGGCTCGATCCTGGGACTCCGGGATCATGACCTGAGCCGAAGGCAGTCGCTTAACTAACTGAGCCACCCAGGTGCCCAACAAACTAGATTCTAAACCAAAGACTATAACAAGAGAGGAAGAAGGGTATATATCTATGCAAAAAGAAGATCTAAAAATTGTAAATATTTATGCCACCTTGACAGCAACAAATATATAAATCAATTAATAACTTAAACTCATGGATAATAATACAATAATCTAGGGGACTTTAACGCCCCACTCACTTCAATGAACAGATTATCTAAGCAGAAGGATCAACAACGAAACAAAGGGTTTGAATGACACGATGGACAGGGAGGACCTGATATATTCAGACTATTTCATCCTAAAGCAGCAGAACACACATTCTTTTTGAATGCACATGGAACATCAGATCCACCAGAATGGATCACTCACTGGGTCACAAATCAGGCCTCAACCAGTGCAAAAAGACTAAGATCATACCATGCATAATTTTGGACCACAATCTTATGAAACTCTAAAGTTAACCACAAGAAAGAATTTGGAAAGACTACAAATACATGGAGGTTAAAGAACATCCTACTAGGGGTACCTGAGTGCTCAGATGGTTAAGAATCTGCCTTCGGCTCAGGTCACTATCTCTGGGTCCTGGGATGGAGTCCCACATCTGGCTCCTACTCAGCGGTGAGTCTACTTCTCATTCTATCTTTCCCCCTGCTTGTGCATGCTCTCTTGCTCTCTCTCTCTCTCTCTTTCAGATGAATAAATAAAATCTTAAAACAAACAAAAAAGAACATCTGATGGAAGAATAGGTTAACCAGGAAATTAAAGAAGAAATTTAAAAAATGCACAGAAGCAAATGAAAATGAAAACACAACAATTGGGGTGCCTGGGTGGCTCAGTTGGTTAAGCGACTGCCTTCGGCTCAGGTCATGATCCCGGAGACCCGGGATCGAGCCCCACATTGGGCTCCCTGCTCGGCAGGAAGCCTGCTTCTCCCTCTCTCACTCCCCCTGCTTGTGTTCCCTATCTAGTTGTGTTTCTCTCTGTCAAATAAATAAAATCTTTAAAAAAAAAAAAAAGAAAGAAAAGAAAACACAACAGTCTAAAACCTTTGGGAAGGAGAAAAAGTGGTCATAAGAGCAACGTATATGGCAGTGCAGGCCTTCCTGAAGAAACAAGAAGTCTCGGGGCGCCTGGGTGGCTCAGTTGGTTACGTGACTGCCTTTGGCTCAGGTCATGATCCGGGAGACCCGGGATCGAGTCCCACATCGGGCTCCCTGCTCGGCGGGAGGCCTGCTTCTCCCTCTCTCGCTCCCCCTGCTTGTGTTCCCTCTCTCGCTATGTTTCTCTCTGTCAAATAAATTTTTTTAAAAAAAATATTAAAAAAAAAAAGAAACAAGAAGTCTCAAATGGACAGCCTGAAGGAGTTGGAAAAAGAACAGCAAAGGAAGCCTAAAACCAACAGAAGAAGGGAAGGAATTATGATAAGAGCAGAAATAATCAATAAAGAAATTTATTAAAAAAAACAGTAGAGCAGATCAATGAAACCAGGAGTTATTTCCTTGAAGATATAACAAAATTGACAACCCCCTACCAAAGTTATCAAAAAGAAGAGAGAAAGAATTCAAATGAATAAAATCATGAATGCAAGAGGAGAGATCACAACCAACACCAAAGAAATGCAATTATAGGAGAATATCATGAGCCAACCAAATGCGCACGCTGGAAGAAATGGACAAATTCCTAGAAACATACATACTATTAAAACTGAAACAGGAAGAAATAGAAAATATTCTTGAACAGATCCATAACCAGCAAAGAAATTGAATGAGTATCAGAAATCTCCCAAGAGGAGTGCCTGGGTGGCTCAGAGGGTTAAGCCTCGGCTCAGGTCATGATCTCATTGGGCTCTCTGCTCAGCAGAGAGCCTGCTTTCCCCTCTTTCTCTGCCTGCCTCTCTGCCTATTTGTGATCTCTCTCTGTCAAATAAATAAATAAAATCTTTAAAAAAGAAAAAGGAAAGAAATCTCCCAACAGGGGCACCTGGGTGGCTCAGCTGGTTGAGTGGCTGACTCTTGGTTTTGGTCACGTCATGATCTCAGAGGCCTGGGATCGAGCCATGAGTCAGGCTCCATGCTCAGCAAGGAATCTGCTTCAGGAGTCTCCCTCTCCCTCTGACCCTCCTCCTGCTTGCTCGTTATCTCTCTCTAAAATAAATAAATAAGCTTTTAAAAAATAAAAAAATCTCTCTCTGTCCAGGGCTAGATGGCTTTCCAGGGGAATTCTACCAAGCATTTAAGTCTTTCTCTCATTCCCTCTTTCTTTTCTTTCTTTTCTTCCTTCCTCTCCCTCTCTAAGATTTTGTTTATTTGACAAAGAGAGACACAGTGAGAGAGAGAACACAAGCAGGGGGAATGGGAGGAGACAAAGGCTTCCCGTCAAGCAGGGAGCCCAATGTGGAGCTCGATCCCGGGACCCTGGGATCATGACCTGAGCCGAAGGCAGATGTTTAATGACTGAGCCACCCAGGTGCTCCTCTACCAAACATTTAAAGAATTGATACCAACTGGAGGAGATTATGCTGAGAAAAATAATTCAAGCAGAGAAAGTCAATCATTACATGGTTTCACTTACTCGTGGAACATAAAGAATAGCATGGAGGACATTCAGAGAAGGAAGAGAAAAAAGGAGGGAGAATCAGAGGGGGAGATGAATCATGAAAGACTGGATTCTGAGGAAAAAAAATAGTTTCAGAGGGGAGGGGGTGGGGGATGAGTGAGCCTGTTGATGGGTATTAAGGAGGGCACGTATTTCCTGGAGCACTGGGTGTTACATGCAAACAATAAATCTTGGAACACTGTATCAGATATTAATGACGTACTGTATGGTGATTAGCATAACATTTTTAAAAAAGAGTTAATACCTCTTCCTCTGAAGCTGTTCCAAAAAATAGAAATGGAAGGAAAACTTCCAAACTCAGTCTTTGAAGCTACCATTACCTTGAATCCAAAACCAAAGACCTCAATAAAAAGGAGAATTACAGACCAATAGCTCTGATAAACAGGGATCCTCAATAAGATACAAGCTGATGGAATCCAACAGTACATTAAAAGGATTTTCACCATGATTGAATGTGCTTTATTCTTGGGCTGAAGGGGTGTTCAATATCCACAAATCAATCAATGTGATACAACATATTAATAAAAGGATAAGAACCATATGATCCTCTCAATAGATGCAGAAAGGGCATTTGACAAAATACAGCATTCTTTCTTGATAAAAACCCTCAGGAATGTAGGGATAGAAGGAATATGCCTCAACATCAGAAAGGCCATCTACAGAAGACCCACAGCTAATATCCTCCTTAATGGGGAAAAACTGAGAGCTTTTCCCCTAAAATCAGGAACATGACCAGGATGTCCACTCCCACCACTGTTATTTGACAAAGTGCTGGAAGTCCTAGCCTCAGATAATAAAAGAAAGAAAAGGCATCCAAATTGGCAAGGAAGAAGTCAAACTTTGACTCTTTGCAGACGACATGGTACTCTATATAGAAAATCCAAATATTCCATCAAAAATCTAGAACCAATATATGAATTCAGTAGTCAGAGGATATAAAATCAGCATACAGAAATCTGCTGCATTTCTATACACCAATAATGAAGCAGCAGAAAGATAAATCAAGGAATCAATCCCATTTACAACTGCACCAAAAATTGTAAGCTATCTAGGAATAAACCTAACCAAGGAGGCAAAAGATCTGTACACTGAAAACTAGGGAACACTTATGAAAGAAATTGAAGAAGACACGAAAAAAGGGAAAAACATTCCATGATCTTGGACTGGAAGAATAAATATTGTTAAAATGTCTATACTTCCAAATGCAATCTACACATTCAAAGCAGGCCCTATCAAAATAACACCAGCATTTTTCACAGAGGTAGAACAAACAATTCTGAAATTTGTATGGGACCAGAAAAGACTCTGAACAGCCAAAGTAATGTTGGAAAAGCAAAGCAAAGCAGGAAGCATCATAATTCTGGAATTCAAGCTCTATTACAAAGCTGTAATCATCAAGACAATATGGACCAGCACAAAACCAGACATGGAGATCAATAGAACAGAACAGAGAGACTCTAGAAATGGACCCTTACCTCTATAGTCAACTGCTCTTTGACAAAGCAGGAAAGAATATCCAATGGAAAAAAAGTCACTTCAACAAATGGTGTTGGGAAAATTGGACAGCCACATGCAGAAAAATGAAATTGGACCATTTCCTTACAAAATACACAAAAATCGACTCAAATGGATGAAAGACTACAATGTGAGACAAGAATCCATCAAAATCCTAGAGGAGAACATAGGCAGCAAACTCTTCAACCTCAGCCACAGCAACTTCTTTTTTTTTTTTTTTTAATTGTTACTAAAATTTTTTTTTCCAGTGTTTCAAGATTCATTCCCCATTCCCCACACCCAGTGCTCCACGCTTTAGGTATCCCCAGTACCCACCACCAGGCTCTCCCATCCCTCCACCCCCCTCCCTCCAAGTCCCTCAGTTAGCCACAGCAACTTCTTACGAGACATGCTTCCAAAGGCAAGGGAAACATAGGTAAAAATGAACTGTTGGGACTTCAGTAAGATAAAAGGCTTTTGCACAAAGGAAACAGTTGACAAAATCAAAAGACAACTGATAGAATGGGAGAAGGTATTTGCAAATGATATTATGAGATAAAGGGCTAGTATCCAAAATCTAGAACTTATCAAACTCAACACCCATAGAACAAATAATCCAATCAAGAAATCGGCAAAAGACTTGAACTGACATACCCCCAAAGAAAACATCCAAATGGCCAGCAGGCACATGAAGAAATGCTCAACATAAACTCAGCATCAGGGCAATACAAATCAAAACCACCATGAGATACCACCTCACACCAGTCATAATGGCTAAAATTAACAAGTTAGGAAATGACAGATGTTGGTGAGGATGTGGAGAAAGGGAAACCCTCCGACACTGTTGGTGGGAATGAAAGCCAGGGTTCCTCAAAAAGCTGAAGATAGAGCTACCCTATGGCCCAGGAATTTCACTACTGGATATTTATCCCAAAGATAAAAACATAGTGATCCAAAGGGGCATGTGCACCCCAATGTTGACAGCAGCAATGCCCATAATAGCCAAACTATGGAAAAAGCCCATATGACCATCAACAGATGAATGGATAAAGATGTGGTATATATATTATCACACAGTGGAATACTACTCAGTTTCAAAAACATGCTGCCACTTGCAATAACATGGATGGAACTGGAAGTTATTACATTAAGGAAAATAAATCAGAGTCAGAGAAAGACAATTATCATATGATCTTACTCATATGTGGAATTTAGGAAACAAAACAGGATCATAGGGGAAGTGAGAAAAAATAAGACAAAATCAGAGAGGGAGCCAAATCATAAGAGACTCTTAATCATAGGCAACAAACTGTGGGGTTGCTGGAGGGGGTGGGTGGGAGGATGGGGGTAACTGGGTGATGGGCATTAAGGACGGTACTTGATGCAATGAGCACTGGCTATTATATAAGACTGATGCATCACTTACCACTACCTCTGAAACTAATAATACACTGTATCGTAATTAATTGAATTTAAATTAAGAAAATAAAACTAAAAATACATTTAAAAGAAAAAAAGGCTTATTTTTCCAGAAATGCAGGGAAAAGAAATAACTATTAATAAATAAACAGGTTCAGTGATAATTTTCCTTTTGACATTCCTTTTGCAACAAAAACTATTTATCTTCTCTCCAAAGCACCTGCTAGCTAGAACAGGCTAATTCCCCTCTACCCCAATCCCTCTTCTTTCAGTCATACTGTGTGGTTGCTGAAGACCCTGGGCTCTGATCAGTGAACTGAACTGACCCCTTTAAGCTAGCAACCCCAGGTTGTGGAATCCAAAGCCTCACTCCAGTCCCCAAGTCAGAGGCCACAGAGCTGACATTGTTTCCACTGTCTCAGAAAGGGAGCCAAAAGTTGACTGTCAGCACAAATGAAGCCCCAGTATGGAGAAAGAATGAAGGCTCGTAGGCCCAGAGCAGGCTGCAAGCTGAGAGCAGGAAAAGGAAACTTCTGAGTCATTCCAACTTAAGAAACAAAGGGGAAACTGGACCTTTTTCTGTTGCTATGGTTCTATAAAGGCACTTTATTGCTACTGTGCTCCAAAATATTTCAACTAAATTACATTCTACAAACATCTGTTGAGAAATATGACGTATCTTGCAATCTCACTATGACATTAAACGATTTGTTTAAATAGTTAGAGTCAACAATTTCACAGTGGGTAAATAAAAAGGGGAGTTCAGAAAAGTTTGTCCCTTTGCAATCTTTAGAACTCTCCTCCTCCTTCTCCCTTGGCAGAGCGTGAAGCCATGGGGCCACAAGCTGACATGCTGCACTGTTTGTGGACCCAGATCAGGCCCGGTCTTGTCACCACGCCGCAACACCATGTATGCCCGCACCGCCCTGGCGGAACCCACCACCAACCTTCACTGCAGGGTACGCACCTGCGCTGGAGAGTGTGCAGCCCTGGGAGAGAACACCAGCAGACACACAGGATAGAATGTTCTTTGCCAGAGGCTTGGGGGAAGAGAAAATAGGGAGCTGCTATTCAGTGGATGAAAAGTTTCTGTCA
>PITA01005948.1:26285-51942 GCA_004023965.1 Spilogale gracilis
AGTCATTCTTCTTAAAGTTGCCACTTTCATCCAGGAAGTGGCCGGGATCAAAGCGATCTGGATTAGGAAACTCTTTCTCATCGTGCAGGACAGAAGTCAGAGACGTTAATATGGTTGTGCCCTGATGTGAAGGAAAACACATAAACTGGATCATAATCAAAGTCATGGAGCTTGAAATCCTTTTGTTTTATGGATGAGGAAAGACGGGCACAAAAAGAACTTAATTACTCCATATTTCAGAACAAATGAATGACCAACCGTAAGTGTTTTTAAATCCTATAATGCCAGTCCCAGCCCCTGTTAAGGACTCCCAAGTCATTCTCTTCGGTTTGTGCCTGATACTAGCAGTTGCTAATCAGAAAATTCAGGGAACTCCCTGGAGTACATTGTTCTTGACAAATAAATTGCAGTATTGTCTAACAGAGCTGGTGCCCCTGAAAATCCAGGTCATTTTCTTTGGAATCCCGTAGGAGGTCTTCAGAGTTCTACCTGAATCACCATATCCTTGAAGCCCTTCAGCTTCCCATCCAGATGACAAACTGAGGCGTGGCTGGCTAGCTCAATCAACAGAGCATGTGACTTTTGGTCTTGGGGTCATGGCTTTAAGCCCCACATTGGGTGCAGAGGTTACTTAAACAAAAATTTTTTATAACGATGAGAACAGGGTAAGTGTCCTCTCCTGCTGTGCTTGTTCAATTGAATTGTTGCAATTTCCTGTGGAAATGAGAGCGCGTTTCTAGTTTTTAGCCGAGTTATCTTAGACTCATGGATGTAGTGCAACATAATGATTTGGGGTTTGATTATCAAAATCAATCATATCCTTCTATTAAATTAAGTTCTGTGATGATAGGCTAGCTGTTTAACATTTCCGTGACTCATTTTCATTTCTCGTAAAATGTGAAGGGTATATCTGCACTAGTTTGTTGCAAACATAAATGAGAAAACATATGAAATTCTTCGCACGATGATGGCCACATGCTAGTGATGCCTGGTGGCTCAGTCAGTTGGTCATCTGACTCTGGATTTTGGCTCAGGTCATGATCTTATGGTTGTGAGATCAAGCCCCACGTTTGTCTCTATGCTCATTGCAAGTCAGCTTTGATTCTCCCTCTGCCCTTCCCCCTGCTTGTACACTCTAAATAAATATATAATTTTTTAAAAAAACCTTAAAATATTCTTTTTTCCTCTCTACGCATGCACTCTCTTAACAAAAAAAAAATTCCATGTGCTAAAATTCTCAATAAAGGGACTCTGCATGTTGCTCCCCACTTGTTCTCTCTCTCTGACACATAAAACCTTTTTTAAAATGCTCATTAAAAAGAAATTTGTTACTCTTTTGATAATGAGTTCATTCACAATCTTGGGATCTTAATATAGGCCACACTTTGATTACATAGCTGTGACAAAATTCAAATCTAGATTTGTCTGGATGTTTTCTGGTATACATTCTGGTGTTCCAAATATATGGTGCAGTTTTCACTGCAGAAAGGTAACAGATCAACTGCTTAGGCTGTCATTTGCATGTGGACAACAAAAGCTGATGTTTCATTCTTCTTGTTGTTGTTGTTTTTAATATTTTATTTATTTATTTGAGAGAGCAGAGGGAGAAACAGACTCCCTGCTTAGGAAGGAGCCTGATGCAACACTCAATCCCAGAACCCCAAGATCATGACTCAAGCGCAAGGCAGATGCTTAACCAACTGAGCCACCCTGGTGCCCCTGATGTTTCAGTCTTTACTGAGGCTCTTCCCTAGAGAACAGTTACTCTTGTGATTTTTTTCTGCCCTGGATGACTTAGAGACATGCTCCGAGTATGAAGTACAGGAGGATAGTATAGACAGCCCTACAGTAGACTTTCATAGGAAGTTACTGAGAAAACACTTCTCCTGGCTGAAGAGACCATCTACTTTAGGCTATAAAAGAGTAACTGGTTTGGAGTTGTCCTCACAACTGACACAAATATAAAGAAGAAACCACTTTCCAGCATTGAACAGGAGACACTCCAGGATTGTGATACTTTACTAAAGAGAAATTATGTAGGGCCAACAATTACTGAATTTCTGCCGGACATCAATTTCCTTCAGCGTTCAGGGAGGTGAAGGCCAAGCATCGTGCTACTATTTTGAGCTAAGGATATAGGATTTTGAAAAAAGAAATAGGCATCTAGTAATCATTAGGAAGGATACAGGACAGGAGGAATCTATAAATAGTGAGGATCTCAAGCTTTATACAGTGGCAGTATTGTAGCCAATGAGGTTTATCTGAGGCACAATTATTGGACAACTCAAAATCAGATATGAAGGAGACATTACAACTGATACCACAGAGATATGAAAGATCATCACAGACCACAGTGGAAAATTACACATCAAAAATCTAGACAACCTATGGACACCTGGGTGGCTCAGTTGGAGAAATGTCTGCCTTTGGCTCAGGTCATGATCACAGTCCTGGGATCAAGCCCTGCATCAGGCTCCCTGCTCAGCACTGACTTTTCTTCTCCCTCTGCCTCTGCCTCTCCCCTCCATTGGTTGCATGCTCTCTTTCTCTCAGGTAAATAAAAATCTTTTAATGGAATAAATAAAACTCAACAGACACCATTACTGGACAGATGGCTTCACTTATGAATTCTACCAAACATCTAAGGAGGAACAAATACCAATCCTCTTCAACTATAAAAATAGAAGAGGGAACACTTCGAAATTCATTTCGTAAGGGCAGCGTAATCCTAAACCAATACCACACGAAGACACCATAAGAAAAGAAAATTAAGGCCAATATCTCTGATGAGTAAAGATGTAAAAATCTGCAACAAAATCTTCACAAACTGAATTGAGCAGTACAGTAAAGGATCATATCCCATAATCAAGTGGGATTTATTCCAGGGATGCAAGGATGGAACAACATGCACAAATTATTGTGATATACATTTTAAAAATGAAGGCCAAAATCATAGATCTAGAAGATGCAGAAAAATACCTCTGACATCATTCAACATTCATTGATGATAAAAATGATCCACAAAGTAGATATAGAAGGAATGTACCTTGATGCTAAAGGCCGTATATGGTCAGACCACAGCTAACATCAACCTCAATAGGAAAAGCTTCAGCTTTCCTCTACATCAGGAACAAAAGAAAGGATGCCCACCCTCATCACTTTTATTCAGCAGAGTATTAGAAGTCCTAGTCCAAGCATTTGGCAAGGAAAATAAATAAAAGGCACTCGAATAGGAAGGGAAGGAGAATTGTCACGATTTGAATATTGAAGATTTTAAAAATTCCTGAAGACTCCACCCAAACTGTTAGAATAAATGAATTCAGGATAAAAATGAATATATAAAAATCTGTTGCCTTTTTACATGTTAATGGTGAGCTATCAAGGAATTAAGAAAACCATCCCATAACCATTGGTACAAAAAATCTAGTAATAAATTTAACCAAGGAGGTGAAAGATCTGTACACTGAAAACTGTGACACCGATGAAGAAATTAAAGAAGACACATAACAAATGGAAAGATGTTCTGTGCCCATGGTTTGGGAAAATTAATATCGAGAAAATGTTTATACCACCCAAAGCAATCTATATATTCAATGCAATCCCTATAAAGATTCCTATGGCATTTTCACAGAAATGGAATAAATAATCCAAAAATTTGTGTACAATGACAAAAGAGCCTATATAGCCAAAGCAATCTTGAGAAAGAACAAAACTGGAGGCATGACACCTCCTCATTTCAAACTGTACTACAAAACTATAGTCATTAAAACAGCATGATATTGACATAAAAACAGATGAATAGATAAATGAACAGAATAAAGGGCCCAGAAGTAAACCCACGCATATATGGCCAATAATTTCTAACAAAGGCACCAAGGTACACAATCAAGAAAAAACAGTCTCTTCAATAAATGATGCTGGACAAACCAGACTCTATCTTACAACAGACACAAAAATGAACTCAAAATGAATTAAATAACTGAACATAAGACCTAAAACCACCAAAATTCCAGAAGAAGAGAGACAGTAAGCAGTCTTGGCAATGAACACTATGAAGAAAATCCTGTGGGAGTCTAAGCACTACAGTTTATAAAATTGTATCAACAAAGGAAAAAGAAAGGAGCATGTGGTCAGAGGGTAAGATGCCTGGGCTCTGACTGTGCCACGACTGTAGATGGTTAGGTAATCTATAATCCTACCTTAGAGATGCCTGATAACCTAAGGTTCTTAAGGAGAGGCGTATACGTAATTCAGTCAGTTAAGGCTCCGATACTTGATTTGAACTCAGGTCATGATCTCAGGGTCAAGAGATGGAGCTCCTGGATAGGGTTGGACTGGCCATGGAGCCTGCTTGGGATTCTCTGTCCTTCTCCCTCTGCCCCTCCACGTACTTGCTTTCTCTCCCAAAACAAAAAATACATGAATAAAAATAAAAAATTAAAACAATAAAATTCTTAAGGAGTAGTAGAAATGAAATATCTCTCACCTTGGGAATAAGGTACTCTCTGAACTTAATGTCCCGAGTCACCGCATGTGGGAGACTACTGGGGACAAGATCAATGTATCTCTGGATCTCATGTAGTACAGCATCTGTATAGGGCATGCGGCTCTTATCCTGCATGCAGGGGCTCCGATGTCTGCCAACAACACGGTGAATCTCTTCCCGGACTTTTGCTGGCAGAATAGAAATCAGAATTTATGTGAAATGGAAAGGTCTTTTGATTTGACCTTTTTTGTTGTTGTTGAAAGATTTTATTTATTTATTTTAGCAATAGAGAGTGCAGATGGGGGAGGGGTGCAGAGGGAGGAGAGTACTAGAAGCGGACTCCAAATTGAGCGTGGAGCCAGTGGGAGACCTAGTCTCAAGACCCAGAGATCATAACCTGAGCAGAAACCAAGAATCGGATCTGAGCCACCCAGGTACCTGTTGATTTGATCTTAATCATGACAACATTGTGGAAGGAGACAGAGAGGGGAAAATCACATATGGCTACTTCCATGGGCCAGGTGGCGGGGAGAGGGAGAAATTTGTTTCCTAGTCCAACTGGAATCTCATTAGACATTTAAAGATATATACATATAAAACATAACTGAACCATGAAATTCAACTCTGATTCTGTATTTTGTGTACTTTGATAAACTCAGGGATCTGGGGTCTTGAGAGCTCACTACAGACCATGCTGTTTGACCATTTTGTGTATGCCAGTTTTTGTTTTAAATATTTAAGTTCCAGGTACCCAGGTGGCTCAGTCTGTGAAGTGTTACCTTGGGCTCAAGTGATGATCCCGGATTCTGGCAGTCAAACCCTACATCGGAGTCCTGCTCCGCAGAGCTTGTGTCTCCCTCTGCTCCTCACCTCCCTCATGCTCTCTCTCTATATCATTCTGTCTCTCAATAAATAAAATCTTTTTTAAAAAATGTAATTTCTGGGGGCCTGGGTGGCTCAGTGGGTTAAAGCCTCTGCCTTCGACTCAGGTCATGATCTCAGGGTCCTGGGATCCAGGCCCACATCGGGCTCTCTGCTTTGTGGGGAGCTTGCTTCATCCTCTCTCTCTTTCTGCCTCTCTGCCTACTTTGTGATCTCTCTCTCTCTGTGACAGATAAATAAATAAAATCTTTTAAAAAAATGTAATTTCCAAGAGGGTAAGAACTACCCAGTGCAATAAATGCTTAATAAATAGAGCAACTAAGATGTTTGACTCAGCACACAGGACCCAGAAGTTAATATTTCCTTAGGATGCAAAACATGACAGGCATGCTGTAAAATGTAATGTAGTACATTACTTTATAATGCCTCAAATAGTTCTATGTGTTGGGTATTAGTTTATGTGCCTTTTAAATGAGGAAACAGGTCCCGAAAATTAAGGTATTTTTTAAGGACACCTAGGTGTTATGTGGTCTCTCTTATTCCCAAACTCGCAATCTTAGCAGTTGAAGAAGTTCACGGAAAGTAATTTGTATTAGCAAATTATATTTATCCTTTATTTGCAAAATGTATCATGTTAATAATGTGCACAACTCTGTGGCTTGATAGCTATCAGGAAGACTTAGGTATTTTAGAGAAGTTTTAAACTTCACCTTTTCAGGTTGAGAAGCTGGATTTTTCTCTAGAAGAGAGTGATTATGTAACGTGGTTAGGAACTGACTTATAAAGTGAGACTACTTAGAGAATGGCCCAGTAAGGAATGAAAATGGGAAGAAAGAAAAGGAATATATAAATGAATACAATGTAAGAAAAATGAACATGGGAGCAATGGGGAACTAGGACACCAAAGGACTTTTGCTATGTACACAAGATTTACAGAGCTGGAGAAAACTGTCATAGGTAGGTACTGAGAGTCATAATCAGATAGGTGTAATAAGAGGGAAGTTATTTGGCTGAAAGAGCCTGTGTCACATGAAGGAAATACAGTACCATTAGATTCCATATTGTGTGACAGCAAAAGAATTTCAAGGCTCTGCTTCTAGCTTGCAACTTTTGGAAAGCACTTCTTAGTTAGATTGGGAGGACAGGAGGACTTGAAATAAAGAATGATCTAGTGCTGACATGGAGATAAGCTCCTGAAATTTGATCGTATTAGAAGTTTCTCATTGTGCCAAGAATAGAACATGGTTAAGTAGTGAGGGAAATATCCTCCTCAATGACCACTCAAGAAAAAAAGAGGAGGGAAAGTGGAAAGATTGCATTTGCAAGAGAAATTATATTTGCGAGGAACAATTCTTTTGCCCAGATGGGTTATATTTAAAAAGAATGTATTCCTATATAAGTGTTTTTTATTTAGGGACAGAGACTCTTTGATGAAGCAGGCTATTGTTTTTGTTGAGTAAATCCTTACAGTGTAAATGCATTTGAGTGGAAATATCTTCTGACACAAATGTATTTATCTGGACATGGAAGTCATATCAAGTGATATCCTTCATATCAAGTGATATCCTTCATATCAAGTGATATGAAATTGAAGTTTGAATTGAAGTTCATATCCTTCCTATGACATCAAGTGATATCCTTCATATGACATGGAAGTCATATCAAGTGATATCCTTCATATCAAGTGATATCCTTCTAGAGAAAGCAGAAGGCCATTTCTTCTAGACCCTAAGACAACTCTGCTATTGCATTGATTATTGATTTCAAACAGAAATAAGGACATTCCACCATAGCGGGGAAAACAGTCAGCTCTACCCTTCAAATTTCTGCTGCTGTTTAAATATTTCATTATCTTTTTCTGCTATAAACTAGTTTGCTTTTAATTTATCCAATGACAGAAAAATATACGAATGAAGGAAATTTTTTCTGTGCATTGTCTGGGCAGGTGAAGAGTGGGATAGTTGTCAGTGTTACCTGCCAATTTTTGCCTAGAATTGTACCCTGCCCAACAGCTGTGACCATACCTGCGACCTCTGGGTACTTGAGCAGCATCAGGAGTCCATATCTCAGGGTGGTGCTCGTTGTCTCTGTTCCTGCACTAAACACATCCCATATGGTAATGACCAAGTTGTCCATGGTAAATTCAGACTGTTTATTGTGTTTTTCCTAGAAATGATGTGTTACAATTACTTGATAAATAAAAGAGCCTCAGAGGTAACTCAGTTTGACATTGTTATTAGGTGTGAGCGCTACAGCTGAAGGTCAAGTTAGATAGTTGTTAGTGTTCTGTCCAATGGTTAGAATATAACCAGAGTTATACACTTTTCCAGCAAGTCCTTTCTGATTCTGGACTTTCTCATGCCCTAGAGTTGATTGGTTGCTCTACCATTGCTTTGAAACCTAATTTTCATCAAGTCCTCACTGCTACTCACTGTAGGTTCTAGCCTCTGTTGCCTATTTTATACCATCTAATATTCTCATTCAAGCCTCCAGAACCACTCACCCCCCTCAAAAGACATCACTGTTCCTAACTCTTCCGTCATTACACCCATGACACTTCCTCAGTTACAATCAAGATCAAGTCCCTGAAAATTCCACCCTCTTGATCACTGCACTTCTCATTCCCTTTGTTGCCTCTGTTCATCTAACCTAGGGTTTCTTCAAAATCTACCTCATCTGTGAAGATTTCCTAGTGCTTTCCAAAAGTAAGCCTTTGTAGATTCCTGTCTGTTACTGATTCCCTCATTTGTTATATCTTCCCGTTGCTGGATCTTTGTGATGAAGGAGGATATTTTGTGATCCATTAACATTGAATGTGTGTGAGTGTATTTCACACTGGCCCCAAATAAAAAACCAGCTTTCACACTACAAATGTAAAGCCAGAAAAATCATTTTCACTGAGAAGTTAGAAATATCTCAAGATACCCAAAGTGGTTTTCACAAACAGGTTAGATAGGCAATTAATACATCTTTACATAGGACCTTTTTTTTTTAATATCCTAGTTTCAGTGGGAAGAACAAAGCTAATCCATGAATCACACCACCCACACAGATAAAGGGTCATAGTATACCTTTTCTATTTTGATCAGGAAGTAGTCAATAAAGTCCCGAGGGTTACTGAAGTCCAGGGATTCCTGGTGTTCTTTTATTTTTTCCTTAATAAACTCAAATTGGTTAGCAATGTTTTTAAATAACACACGATGACTTCCTGGAAGGTAATGTATTAAAAGAGGGAAAGCATTGTAGAGCTGAAAGAGGAAAGAATCATTTATTAATTCACTCAGAAAGTTGTAGGGTCCCATGTTATGTACTTAGATTTATGCTGAGTAGATAACGGTGAGTAAGATATGCTTCCTGCACTAGCATACCCTTGGAATTTGAAGGGAAGGGAACTGACAAGATGTCAGGAGTTACAGTATGCATAAGTCACAAAGAAATTTCAAAACCATTTAAGTGATTTCCTAGCCATAATTCTATGGAGGAATCCAGAAGCATACCATCATCTTTTCCCAAAAGAGAATATTGGGTTCAGAAAGGTCAGTAACCTTTGTAAGACATCAGTTTAGTAATAGGGCTAGAACGCAGTGTTCATCCCAATTTACCTCCACATAGTTCTACGGAGTTACCTAAAATGTTTACAAGACTCACACCCTTTTTTCATAATGAAGAAACTGCATCAGAAAGGTTAAAGAAATGTCCCAATTACTTAGCTTATTTAGGGACTTTATGCCCTCGGGGATATGCACAATGCCTTTCTTCATCAGCCCAAAGCCAGTCCCAGTCTTTACTGACTCTACCTTAGCCATCTCGTGATTTAATGCCCTTGCTAGGCACTGAAGCGATTTCCAGGCCCGTAGTCTGTATCAAACTACAGAGAGAAGAGAGAAATCTAGATTCTAGGTTTAGCTCATTTCTTGTCTTGGCTCGGAATTTGTCTTTGGAAAATCTGGGTGACCGTTTCCTGTTCCAAAAATTGAGTAGACTCCTTTTCTCTAGTGTCCTTTCCATGACCTCATGATCCACACCTACTTTTAGCTCTTAATGATCATACAACATAGGTTACTAATGTGTTCTGACACTGTATCATAGTGAGAAATACATTTTACATCATCACCCTCATCTATAGATATAAAGTGATTTCTCAAAAAAGTATCTTGCTATAACTGATGCACAATACTACATTTCTCTACTACTATATTTCATGGCATTAAAATAATTTTTAAATATTTTTTTTATTTTAGAGAGAGAGGGAAAGAGAGTGAGCATAGTGGGGAGGGAAAGGGGGAGAGGAAGAGATAGCATCTGAGAGGATTCCCTGCAGAGCACCGACTCTGAGGAGGGTTTGATCCCAAGCTCTTCGGATCATGACCTGAGCCAAAATCACCTGTTGGGTGTTTTGAGTTTATGCCACCCATGCACCCCACCGTTTTTCAGGTTGTAAATTTCTATATTAAATTGACTTGATAACTCACTAATTGGTTTCAAATGATAGTTTAATAAACATTTGCTATTTGCAATTCAGACATAGGGGTATGGTAAGCATGAGCAAAAGCTTAGCTAGAAAATATTTCCCATTTAAAGAGAACCTTGGGGGCACCTGGGTGGCTTAGTTGGTTAAGCAACTGCCTTTGGCTCAGGTCATGATCCTGGAGACCTGGGATAGAGCCCAACATCACGCTCCCTGCTCAGAGGGAAGCCGGCTTCTCCCTCTCTCACCCTCTCTCGCTGTGCTTCTCTCTGTCAAAGAGACAAAATCTTTAAAATAAATAAATAAATAAATAAAAATAAAGAGAACCTTGACCTTACCTGTATCCAGGAGGTACTTGAAATTAGGAGGTTTTCGTGAAAATAATCTAGCAAGGTTAAAAATGTTTTATCATCATACTCAAAACGATTCTGGAAAATAATGGAGCAGATGACATTGCAGGGAGCACAGCCCAGAAGGAACGTAGGATCACAGGGAGATGCTGAAACAAGAGAAGTTAAAAGAGCACAATTTTCACATGAATCTTAAGATGACTGTTTAAAATGATTGAGAAGGGTTGACTTTTCGGACTCTTTTAAATATGGGGATTTCCTAGATGTGTCGTCCTCACTGTAAACTCAATATGCAAAGAATTTATTGTTCCCCAAATGAAACTATCTACTCTAGTCAATTTGTTAACTTATCCAAATATTCCACGTACATTATTTTCCAAATAAGAGCCACAGGATAATTAACAAGAAGGAGGTCACCTAAAAATATATTGAAAGGTGTAAAGTTTACTTCTCAGTGTAATATTTCTTCTTGATACCTGCAGGAAGCTAAGCAACCTCATAAGAAAATCAAGAGGGTGCTTAAGTGGCTTAGTGGGTTAAAGCTTCTGCCTGTGGCTCAGGTCATAGTCTCAGGGTCCTGGGATTGAGGCCCGCATTGGGCTCTCTGCTCGGCAGGGAGCCTGCTTCCTCCTCTCTCTCTGCCTGCCTCTCTGCATACTGTGATCTCTCTCTGTCAAATAAATAAATAAAATTAAAAAAAAAAAAGGAAATCAGAAGACTGAAGAGACTTGAAACCATTATTTTATAAAACATAGTTGAAAAAAGTTGGTCTTGCTTTTCTTGTAGAAGAGAACAATAATGAGAGAAATTGGAATTTCATTTGGATATTTGAAAAAAATACATTATAGTATTGGAACCAGGTTTTCCATATATAATATAAAACCTGACCTCATGTTTTGATGTTTGGCAGCTGACAGCTTTTGAACCTCACATTTTTTTTCTCTTCACAAGTGGACAAGCTGAAGCAGGGCATTTAAACTATGTAAACACTGACAAACACTCTGGAACTCATTCTCTACCCATCCCTTAAGCACCATAAAATCATCCAGCCAGTACCCTTTCCCTGCACTCTCAGGTTGGGTTTTGTTTTGTTTCTAAGATTTTACTTATGTGAACAGAGAAGAGAAAGAGAGCAGGGGCAGGGTGAGGGGGAGAGAGAGAGGGATGAGCAGACTCCCTGCTGAGCAGGGAGCTCCTCAGGGGGACTCCTTCCCAGGGCCCTGGGATCATGACCTGAGCCCAAGGCAGAAGCTTAACCAACTGAGCCACCAAGGTGCTCCCTCAAGCTGTTTCTTAACCTGCATAGGAGCTGTCCCGCCCTCTGCAGAGTCTTATTTTGTGAATCATACATTTTACATCTGAATGGGGTGGGTGTGTTACCATCCGTCCCAGCAAACAATAAATAGAACACTACCTCAAACCTAATGATGTACTGCATCATGACTAACACAATAAATCAATAAATCAATAAAACATAAGACAAAAACAAAACAAAACATCTAAACCAAATTTGGGATGGGAGATACATCTCTGTATCTCTGTGAGTTCTGTGAGTTGAATGTTACAACACTGTAACTCCAAAAGGAAAAGATAAAACAAATTTAGCAGGGGTTAAAAAGTAGAAGTGATAAGGAAAGATGTTCTGCTCAATATATGAAAGACCTTTCAATAGTCAGAGTTTCCCAGTGGTGAAATGGGTTACCCAAGAGTCAAGGGCCCCATAGCTTGGTGAGATCAGGCAGAGTCTGGGTGAGCATAGTTCACAAGCATTGAAATAATAGAACACTGTAGTAATCTATTAGTAATGTTCTCAATAAACATAAACGTGAAATATTTAAAATTCTAAATGGAAAGTTTATGAAACTAAGTACGTTTGGATCCCTTCTTCTGCCAGGTCTCCCACCCATTCGTCAGAAACAGATCAGAAACCAAATGATGTTCACTGACACTCAACTGTCACAAGTTACTCCGGGGAACAGAGAATCATGCAAGTATTTGTAATAATTGCATTTTTATATTAATAGTAGCAAAAAAGTGGAGGGACAAACTGGACAATATATAATGGGGGTTAAAAAGCACAATGGCGAGGCACCTGGCTGGCTCAGTCGGTTGAGCATCTGACTCTTAATTTCAGCTCAGGTCATGACCATGGGTTATGAGATCAAGCCCTGCATCAGGCTCCATGCTGAGTGTGCAGCCTGCTTAAGATTCTCTCTTTCTCTCTCTCTCCCTCTACCTCTCCCCAACACTCTCTCTCTAAAAATAAAATAAAATATATATATATATATATATATGTATGTATGTAAATATGAAACACAGTGGCAGTTCACCATCTGGAAAATAGCATTATTTATTTGGAAAATATTTAAATACTGAGGTTCCATAAAACCACATGTATCTTATGATCCTGATCTTACTCCTTTCCTGACCACCTAAGTCTCCTAACCTCCCTCTTTCTCTTCCACTTCCCCTCCCAGTCCTGCATGTGCATACACCCATATACAAAAGTGCCCAGCTTAATGACTAGACATACAAAGGAAATTACTTCATTTTACAAGGTATTATGGCCAAAACTATTAGCTCATTACCAAAATCCATGTTCTCCCCATTTTCCTATGCACACAGTTACCCACATTTCCCAGTGCCTCTTAGAGTTGGTGTGGTACTGTGACTGAGTGAGAGCTCACAGAACGTGAAAGACGTGTGGTGTGCCATTGGCATATTGCCATACCTGGCCTACTGAAAATCCAATTTGCTCTTTTCTTTGTTCCTTGCTCCTTCTGCTACCATGCAAAGAGAAAGAAATCTGGGTGACCCAGGAAGCCAGGTGTTGAAGAAAGACATCAGGGTGCCTATCAACCTGGTGCCTGAAATGGCTGTTATGCCAACCACTTCACCTCTTTTTACTGTTAGGTGAGCCAAGAAGCAACTTCTGCTGTGCTTGAGCCATCAGGTCTCTCTGTAGCCTATCTGAAATAGCACACAGTCTTCCCAAACTAGTACGGCTCGTTACATAAAGAAATACACACCGTTGGTTTTTTTTAATGCTTCCACCAGACACAAGGCTTCCTCTTGAATTCTGTCTTCAATAGTCCTCTTTCCCATCCCCATGTTCCGCAAAATCATGAGGGAAAAACGCCGGGTTTGCTTCCATGTTTCTCCATTGCTGAAGACAATTCCTATCAGAAAAAGAGAGAAAGAGAGAGAGCAGAATGACCTCCATTACCATGAATTCCAGCTAAGAGTCTCTATCTCAGAAAAGGATGACACCTAAGCCACGATGTGAATAGAGTAGTGTTAGCCACAGGACTTTCCAATGAGCCCTGCTGTGCCCACCCCTGTTAACCTAGCCTAGTATCTGTCAGGACTCTGAGTTTGATGTATTACTCAACCCTTCATCTGTTAGCTCCTTCCAACCTCAGAGTAACACTGTGAACCAAGTGTTTTGTCCCCATTTTACTGATGACCATGGAGGCAAAATGCTTGCTCTCTGATCATAGTGAGTCCAAGTCATAGGTGACATTTTCAGGGCTGGTTTTTGTACATTGTAAATGAATTTTGGGAGAGGCAATGAAAGGAGTCGCTTCTCAAGGGAAGGAGAGGGCACTTGTGCACTGGAAAGAAGTTCATGAAAATTAGTACCTCCTCATTTTCATATTTCCCCTCTGTTTGTTAACTTTTCTGTGAAACATGGTCTTAGCACCAAAGAAGGTCAATCAGACTTCTGGAGCCAGGACAAGATCAGGAGATATGTTACTTCTCATAGGAAACTTATCCATATCGATTTTAAAGAGCAAGATGAGGAGGAAGTGATCTCATTCAGGCCTTATCTCTTCTTGCAGAAACCCAGTGACCCATCAGAAGATCAGAGAGCTTAAGGCCAACTCCAAAACAAATGAAAGACAATTCCAGTACTTAGTTTAAAAAGCTTTTTCTCTCTTCACCTGCAATCCATAGGTACTCACCATGCGTTTTTCTGTCACCGTCTTCCCAGAGTATATTTGTGCTTTGTGCTTTGTATTCCATTAGATTCACATATTTCTTTTGCGTTTTTTTGGTAGAAGAATAAAAGATTGAGGGCAAAGCTAGAAATACTTCAAACCTATGTTGACTGCATGTACACTATGGAAGTTTCCTAAGATAGTCTCTTGGCAATCATGACTCAGGCCAGAAAGCAAAATATTTGGTGACTAGGATAATTGAGTCATTACCCTCCCTTCTCTTTTCTCCCAGTCTCCAATTACCTTAACTGAAATGGGTTTTACGTTAACTGGCCATAATTTAAAGTGGACACAAATTCATGGAACGTTAACAGTTAGATGATTTGCTTCTGTTGCATCTAGTGTTTCATGGAGACTATGTGTGTCCCCTTCATTATCTACAAATATGGATTGATGATCCTTTAGAGAAAAATGTTGGAGCTATGCTGTTTTCATACATTTCTCTAAAAATTACAGTTTCTCATTTCCTTAGCCTGTTCAGCATCTTCACAGCTTACAAACCCACAATCATTCCTTGAATTGAGGCATACCTAATCCCCGGGATATCCAGTCCAGTGCTGGGAAACCGCCTCTGCCAGAAAACTCCTCACTCTGATCAATCAGGGCTTCCTTCACTGCTTCATGGCCATATAACACCACAGTGGGCTTCATGCCGAAATACACAGTGAACACAGGGCCATAACTCTCTGCTAGCTGGGAAAGGAACAGGAGGTGCAAGAGTAGTAGAATTTCAAAACTAAGAATGTGAATAAATGAGGGAAATAGTTTTAATCTTTTTTTAGTATGCATAAATATTTTTTTATTTTTTAACATTTTTATTGTTATGTTAGTCACCATACAGTATGTCATTAGTTTTTGATATAGTGTTCCAAGATTCATTGTTTATGTATTACACCCAGTGTTCCAAACAATGCATGTTCTTCTTAATACACACCACCAGGCTCACCCCCACCCCAAATCCCTCCCTTCTAAAACCCTGTTTCTCGGAGTCCACTGTCATTCACGGTTCATCTCTCCCTCTGATTCCCCCCCACCCCTATTGTCTTTTCCTGTCCTTCTAACGTCCTCCATGTTATTCCTTACATTCCACAGGTAAGAGTAGCCATATATAAATGGCTATCTCTGCTTTACTTATTTCACTCAGCATAATCTCCTCCAGTCCTATCCATACTGATGCAAAAGTTGGGTATTCATCCTTTCTAATGGCTGAGTAATATTCCATTGTATATATGGACCACATCTTCTTTATCCATTCATCTGTTGAAGGACATCTCAGCTCTTTCCATACTTTGACTATTGTGTGTATTGCTGCCATGAACACTAGGGTACACATGGCCCTTCTTTTCACTACATCTGTATCTTTGGGGATAAATACCCAATAAAGCAATTGCAGGGTCATAGGGTAGCTCTATTTTTAATTTTTTGAGGAATCTCCACACTGTTTTCCAAAGTGGCTGCACCAACTTGCATTCTCATCAACAGTGTAAGAGGGTTCCCCTTTCTCCACATTCTCTCCAACACTTATTGTTTCCTGCCTTGTTAATATTTGTCATTTTAAATAATGTAAGGTATCTCAGTGTAGTTTTGATTTGAATTTTCTTGATGGCTAATGATGATTCACAATTTTTCATATGTCTGCCAGCCATTTGTATGTCTTCATGGGAGAAGTGTCTGTTCATGTCTTCTGCCCATTTTTTGGCTTGATTATCTGTTCTTTGGGTGTTGAGTTTGAGGAGTTCTTTATAGACCTTGGATATCAGCCCTTTATCTGTAGTGTCATTTGTGAATATCTTCTCCCATTCTGTGGGTTGTCTCTTTGGTTTGCTGACTGTTTCCTTTGCTGTGCAGAAGCTTTTTATCTTAATGAAGTCCCAAAAGTTCATTTTTGCTTTTGTTTCCCTTGCCTTTGGAGATGAATCTTCAAAGAATTTGCTGTGGCTGATTCCAAAGAGTTTACTGCCTATGTTATTCTCTAGGATTTGATGGATTACTGTCTCACATTGAGGTCTTTCATCCATTTTGAGTTTATCTTTGTGTCTGGTGTTTTAATCTTACTGAAGAATTATTTTAATATTTGCTCAAATACTATAAATGATTTCAATTCCAGAAGCAATAATTTAATAAATCACAGTAAGTGGTAATTATTATATTATTAGATCCTTATCAATAGTTTATCCTTTATTGAGTGACAGGGACTATATTATGGATTTTATTCATATTATTAACTTGCACCAAATTTTTCCTTCCTTCCAATAATTAAAATAAAGTTTCTTGTCCTGTTTAAGAGTAGGTCCTCCTCTTGCCCCTTGTGTAGACTCTCATAGTCATCCCTCATCATGCACTCTCCACATCTTTTTAGCACAAGAGAGCTCTTGCTTTTAATAATACATAAGGACCTGATGATGTAGTCACTGATATTTTCCAGCTTCCCTGTGTGGCCAAGTGAATAAGTTTGCATGAACTGCTATTAACAGAAATGATGTGTGCAAATCCTACACTATTGCATAAATGGTAAGTGCATGCCCTCCATCCCCCCCACCCATGGACTGAAAAGACAGCATGGGTATAGGCCAACTGTGTCTCTGCACATGAGAATGACATCCTAGGTGCCCAGGATAATAAACTACAAACTGAGAAAACCTGGTCCTCTGGATGACCTCAAGGAGGACAGGCGGGCCAATAGTATTCACCTCTATATCATTCTGTAAGACACAAAAAAGCTCCTGTGTTTCTTAAGCCACTGTGTTATTGAGATCTTTCTGTTATTTGGTATTCTAAATGATGTGGGACCTTACAATTCATTCTTCATAAAGCAACCAGAGTGATCTTTTCACAAAGGAAATGTTAACATGAGAGTCCTTTTTAAGCACATTAATGGCATCACATTGCTCTTGGGCTAAAGATCAATATCCTTTTTTTTTTTTTTTTTTTTAAGTAGGCTCTAAGCCCAGCATGGAGTCTAACACAGGGCTTCAATTCATGACCCTGAGATCAACACCTGACCTAAGATCAAGAGTCAGACACTTAAACAACTAAACTACCGGGGTTCTAAAAACCAATATTCTTAAGAGCCTTCATAGACCTGCATACTCTGGCCCCAAATTACTTCTCGAACTTATCACATACTGTGTTTTCATTTACTCTATGGTCTATCAGCAAATTGGGTCCTCTTTCAGACACCAACAAGTAATTCTCCTCTTGAAACAACCTAGAACAAACTTATATCTGTATTTTGTCTAGTTAATGCTTGATTGATCATGTTTTAGATCTCAGCTCCAGCTTCACTTCCTTAGAGAACCCTTTGTTGACTGTTCCTCCCCTCCCTGCTCCTGCAAGCTGCATGGCCTTTTGCTACTGTGTCCCTGTTACATAGTTTGTAATCACATACTCATTTTGCATGATTACTTTACCAATACATTCCTGTCCTCTAGACTATAAATTCCATACTGCTAGGGTCTGTTTCTTTCATTTGCCATTGAAGATCCCCAGCATCTGACAGAGTACCTAATACATAGTAGGCATCTACAACTTCTTCGAATATGATATACTCAAGGACCATGTGCAAAATATGATTATTCACATTTTAAAGAAATGGAAATTAAGGATCGGAGAGATTTTTTAAATTTGCCCAATACTGTGAGTTTAGGAGTGGACAAACTGGGGTGCTGACATAACTCCTTTGAATCCACAGCCCAAAACACAGAAAGGATCTTCCAGAGGTTGTGTTCTGGTCACTAGCTGTCTCAGGGAAGACAAATTTCAGACAATTCCTTCAAGACTTAGAGAGCTTCTGTTATATAAAGCTAGGAATAGAGTAGTTAGTCACTCATTCATGGAGCAAATATAAGAGAAACGGAAAATTTTGGAATCTTGAGTTATTTTCTAGACTTAAATCAATGTGTGCTCTTAGGAAACTTTTAGTGTTGTGACACTGTAAATCAGTAAAACTTTTTTCTTGATTAAAAGCAGTTTCGGATGCCTGGGTGCTTCAGTCGGTTAAGCAGCTGCCTTCAGCTCAATTCACGGTCCCAGGGTCCTTGGATGGAGTCCTGCATGGGGCTCTTGCTCTGTGGGTAGCCTGCTTCTCCCTTTGCCTCCCTATCCCCTGTTTGAACTCTCTCTCTGACAAATAAATATATAAAATGGTTAAAAAGAAATTGAAAGCAGTTTCACAGCCATTAGATTTTATCAAAGAGTAATGACTGAAAAGGAGATCTAGTCACAATATGGATAGGGAATTCCTCCTACTGGCAATTTCCACAGTCATCTCATGGATCTCATCCCCTGCTGGCAGTCTTCCAGCTGTATACCCCTTAAAATTATATCTAGGTACCAACGGACACTTTCTGTTCAAACCACTTCCTTAAAATATGGCATCTGTGATGGTATTTTATTTAGACATAGGGTTCTAACTGCAATGAGTTGGAAAGAAAGTAATCATATTTACCTTGCTTAGGGATTTGCTGATGTTCTTAGTATTTATCTGTAGAATATTTCCAATGATTGGGAGAGGAGTTGGACCAGGCGGCAGCTTCCCTCTGCTATGTTTGCGAGTCCAAAGAAAGAAAGGAATCAAAGAAGAAAGACATATCACCAGAAGTATGAAGAGATCCATTGCTGTGCTTTTTATAAATGCAGTTGAAAGTGTGGTATCCAAAGACTTTATAAATACTAAGTGCAAGCTGATCGTCAGACATGCACTGTTTGGACTTTTAGATAAATAATTGTTTTATCTTCAGTGGACTCTGACACCCTGGCAAAGATTAAAAGAAAACTGGTCAAATTAGTATTGTTAAATATCTAGGTTTTCAGTGGCAGTCCCAACAAAAAAAAATATGACTTCTTCAGTGATGATCGTATTTTTCTAATATTTTATTTATTTATTTGACAGAGAGAAAGATCACCAGTAGGCAGAGAGGCAGGCAGAGAGAGAGAAAAGAGGAACAGGCTCCTTGCTGAACAGAGAGCCTGATGCAGGGCTTGATCCCAGGATCCTGAGATCATGACCTGAGCTGAAGGCAGAGGCTTAACCCACTGAGCCACTCAGGCACCCCAGATAATCGTGTTTTAATAGTAAAATTGAAAGCTGTCAGATTTTCAAAGAGCTGAAATTCATACTCTTGACACATCATGAAAGAAAATACCTCATGTCCAAATTTATCATTACATGTTTAGAAGGAAAAGGCAGCCCCTTGATGCCTTTACCCAGAAAATCCAAGAAAAGGCCATAATTATGAGACAGAAAGGAGGAGGCAGGGTAAAAAAGAAGGATGTGGGGAGCTAGTATCTCCTGGAGAAGATGAGAGATATCCCAATTCTTTTCACAAAGCCTTTTCCATATGTCAGGAGTTCTGACACATGTAACTCTCAAGGGGAATGCAGGATCAACAGACAGCAGGTAGGAGACAGGAATCTACCACGTCAAGGAGAGAAATCACTCAAACAGTGGAAAGTCCCCTGGCTGCAGGTCACCCATCCTTCTCCCTGCACATCCATTTCCAGTGACGGTCCAAGAATCAGAGTCTACATTGTTTGTCCTCACTTGGTGAGGAAATATACTTCAGCATTCAATACTATAAATAATTGACAGTGTCTAGAAACTCACAGATATGAATAAAACTTCAAGACTTGAAAGATATTTGAGGAAATCTGATGTGCATAATGAACATCACGCTTAAAAATCGAACACTAAACCCTGAAGAAGCTACCATTGAGAAAACAGAAAAAAAATATTAAAATCTGTTTAACATCAGATATATCAAATCTATGCCATCAGAGAGATGTTAATATGACAGAACTATCAGGGGACCCTGAGCTTGTTTGTCCCTTGAACACAGCTAGATCAACATCAAATCATTTGAACAACTAGGAAATCCAACTGAGGATAAAGAAAACAACATGTACAGTTGGAGGAGATTACATGGAAAATGTAAGGCTTATCTTAACAAATCAAAGCACACCTAGTTAAAGATCCAAATACTCCCCACCATGAGCATGGAGTAACTCCTTAGGGAATTGACCTTTGGGAAAGTGCAGCCAAAACATGACAGCAGAGTGCACAAGCACACGCCAGAAAGACTTCCTGAAACTCCAGGCCATGGACAGTATGATTCTTTCTTAATATTTGATTACTCTCAGGGGTAGGAAACATAATAAGCTTTCATAATACACAAAAGTCAGAAACTTAGACATGATGACAAGACAGAGGAATTCTCCCCAAAAGAAAGATCAAGAAAGAATCACATCCAGGGATTTACTCAAAAGTGATATATCTGAATTTAGAACAAAAGTCATAAGAATACTAGCTGGACTTGAAAGAAGCACAGAAGACACCAGAGAAAACCTGGCTATAGAGAGCAAAGACCTAAAACCTAGTCAGGCAGAAATAAAAAAATACTATGACTAAGATATAAATGGACTGAAAATACTCTGAATGAGGATGGAAGAACCAGGAGATCGAATAGGTGATATAGACAAAAGTTAAAATTATGAAAAATAATAAAGCTGAAAAGAAGAGAGAAAGAAAATTATGAGATCACAATATTTACTTAGGGAATGTGGAGACTCTACAGCATACAATAATATCCATATCATAGGAATTGCAGAAGAGTGGGAAAAGGGGAAGAAGGGTTATTTAAACAAATTATTGCTGAGAACAACCCTCATCTGGGAGAGGAAACAAGTCTTCAAGTCCAAGAGGTACAGAGAATTCCCGTCAAATTCAACCCAAACAAGTGAACAGAGGGGAACCTGGGTGGCTCAGTCAGTTAAGCAACAGCTTTTGTCTCAGGTCATGATTCAGGGTCCTGGGATGGAGCTGCATGTAGGGCTCCTTGCTCAGTCAGCAGACTTTCTCCCTCACTCTCTGCTCCTCCACCCCGCTTCACTGTGGCACTCTCTTTCCCATATTAAAAAAAAATAGAAAAAAAATTAACATTAAGACATATCAACGTGTAACATGCAAAATACAAAGATAAGGAGAATTCTGAAAGCAGCCAGGGACAAAGTATGCTTCACCTACAAGGGCAGACACATAAGGTTAGCAGCAGATCTGTCCACAGAAATATGGCAGGACAGAAAAACATGCCATGATAGTCAATGCGCTGAATGGGAAAAGTATGCAGCCATGAATACTTTATCCTACAAGGCTATCTTTTAGAAGAGAAAAGAGAAAGAGTTTCTAAGACAAGCAAAAATGGAGGAGTTTGTGAACACTAAAGCAATCCCCAAAAATATTAAAGGCACCCTTTGAGAGGGAAAGAGAGACCAAAAGCAACCGCAACTCAAAAGGAACAGAAATAATTTACAGGAACAGTGACTTTACAGGTAATACAATGGCACTAAATTCATACCTATGAATAAACATTCTGAATGTAAATGGACTCATTGCTCCGATCAAAAGAATCAGGGTATTTAAATGGATAAAAAAAAAAAAACAAGACTCATTGATACATTACCTACAAAATGCCTATCTTAGACCCAAAGACACTTCAAGATTGAAAGTGAGGAGGTGGGAAACCATCTGTCATGCAAGTGGACATCCAAAGAATGTGGAAGTAATCATCTTAGATCATACAAACTAGATTTTACATTTTTATTTTTTAATTTTAAGTAAATTAAATTTTAATTTTAATTCAGTTTTGTTAACATATACTGGATTACAAGGTTCAGGGTAGAATTTAGTGATTCATCAGTTGCCCTCACTCAATTACCCAACCTCCCCCAGACAGATTTTAAGCCAAGACTGTAATAAGAGATGAAGAAGGTCACTATATCTATCCAATAAAAAATATAGCAAATACAAGTATTTATGCCCCCCACTTGAAAGCAAACAAATATATAAATTAGTTAAGAAAAACATAAAGAAACTCAGAGATAATAATAAAATAATAGTAGGGCTCCTTAACACCCCCCTCACAGCAATGGACAGATCATCTAAGCAGAGGATACACAAGGAAGCAAGGGCCTTCAATGACACACTAGAGCAGATGGACTTAACAGATATGTTTAGAGCACTTCATACTGCAGCAGCAGAATACACATTCTTTTCGAGTGCACACAGAATATTCTCCAGAATAGATCATATCCTGAGTCACAAATCAGGACTCAATCAGTAAAAAAGACAGTGATCAAACTGTGCACATTTTCAGACAACAATCCTATGAAACTTGAAGAAACAGTTTGGAAAGACCACAAATACATAGAGGTTAAAGAACATCCTACTAAAGAATGAATAGGTTAAGCAGGAAATTAAAGAAGAAATTAAAAAATATGGATGGAAATGAAAATAAAAATGTAACAGTCTAAAACTTTTGGGAAACAAAAAAGGTGGTCATCAGAGGGAAATATATGACAATAGAGGTCTTCCTCAAGAAGCAAGAAAAGTCTGCGATGCACAGCTAACCTTACACATAAAGAAGACAAATAAGGCTGAAAACCAGCAGAAGGGAAATTA
Organism: Spilogale gracilis; assembly: GCA_004023965.1. Lineage (NCBI taxonomy): Eukaryota > Metazoa > Chordata > Mammalia > Carnivora > Mephitidae > Spilogale > Spilogale gracilis. Next base: position 48,928 of record PITA01005948.1, read on the forward strand.
AGATTAGAGCAGAAATACAGGATATAGAAACTAAAAACCCAGTAGAACAAATCTACAAAGCTAGAAGCTGGTTCTTTGAAAGAATTAACAAAATTGACAGGCCCCTACCAACCTTATCAAAAAGAAAAGGGAAAGGACCCAAATCAATAAAATCATGACGGGAGAGGGAAGATCACAACCAACACCAAAGAAATACAAACAATTGTAAGAGAATATGGTGAACAATCATAAGCCAAGAAATTGGGCCAGATGAAAGAAATGGACAAATTCCTAGAAACATACATACTATCAAAACTGAAACAGGTAAGTGAATCTATATGATAATTGACTTTCTCTGCTTGACGAGTTTCACTTAGCATAATCTCCTCCAGTCCCATACATGTTGATGCCAAAGTTGGTTATTCGTCTTTTCTGATGGCTGAGTAATATTTCACTGGTACCAGGGAGGGCATGTATTGCATGGAGCACTGGGTGTTATATGTAAACAATGAAGCTTTGAACACTACATTGAAAAATAAGGATGTACTGTATGGTAACTAACATAACATAATAAAAAAATAAATATTATATGCCACCTTAAAAAAACTGAAACCGAAAGAAATAGAAAATTTGAACAGACCCATAAGCAGGAAAGAAATTTAATGAGTAATATGATCCATATATACAATGGACTATTATGCCTCCATCAGAAAGGATGAATATCCAACTTTTGTAGCAACATGGATGGGACTGGAGATTATGCTGAGTGAAATAAGCCAAGCAGAGAAAGTCAATTATCACATGGTTTGACTTACTTCTGGAGCAAAAGGCATAACATGGAGGACATAAGATAAAGAAAGGAAATGTGAATCGGGATAAATCAGAGAGAGAGATGAACCATGAGAGACTGTGGACTCTGAGAAACAAACTGAGGATTTTGAAGGGAGAGGGGTGGGGGGGGTGGGTATTAAGGAGAGCACATATTGCATGGAGGACTGGGTATGGTGCATAAACGACGACTCTTGGAACACTGAAAAAATAAAACGAATTTTTAAAAAAGAAAAAAAATCTCCCAAGGGGGCACCTGTGGCTGGGTTGGTTGAATGGCTGACTTTTGGTTTCAGGTCAGGTTACAGTTTGCGGATCCTGGGATTGAGTTCTGAGTCAGGATCCCTGCTCAGCAGGGAGTCTACTTCTCTCTCTCCCTCTGAATTTCCTCCTGCTAACTCACTCTCTCTCTCTAAAATAAATTAATAAATATTTGAAAAATAAAAAAGCTCTCTAACAAATGAGAGTACAGGGCCAGATGGCTTTCCAGGGAATTTCTACCAAATAGGTAAGTAGAATTAATACCCACTCTTGTGAAGTTGTTCCAAAAAACAGAAATGGAAGGAAAATTTCCAAACTCATTCTATGAGGTCACCATTACCTTGAATCCAAAACCAGACAAAGATCTCACTAAAAAGGAGAATTACAGACCAATATCCTTGATAAACATGGATGCAAAAATTCTCAACAAGATACTAGCTAATGGAATCCAAGAGTACCTTAGAAGGATTTTCACCATGATTGGGTGTGATTTATTCCTGGGCTGCAATATCCACAAATCGATCAGTGTGATATAACACATTTATAAAAGAAAGGATAAAAACTGTCTGATCCTCGCAATACATGCAGAGAAGGCATTTGACAAAATAGAGCATTCTTTCTTGATGAAAACCCTCAGGAATGTAGGGATAGAAGAAACTTTAACATCATAAAGCCCACATAGAGAGGACCGACAGCTAATATCCTCCTGAATGTGAAAAAAAACGGAGAGCTTCTCCCCTAAGGTAGGAACATGTCAAGGATGTCCACTGTCACCACTGTTGTTTGACATAGTGCTGGAAGTCCTAGCCTCAGCAATATGACAAAATCAAGACATAAAAGACATCCAAATTGGCAAGGAACAGGTCAAATATTGACTCTTTGCAGATGACATGGTACTGTATGTAGAAAACCCAAAAGACACCATCCAAAAAATTGCTAGAATGGACACATGAATTCAACAAAGTCATAGGATATAAAATCAACATACAGAAATCTCTTGCATTTCTATGCACCAATAATGAAGCAGCAGAAGAGAAATTAAGAAATCCATCCCATTATAATTGTACCAAGAATCACAAGATACCTAGGAATAATCCTAACCAAAGAGGCAGAAGATCTGTGCACTGAAAACTAGGGAACACTTAGGACAGAAATGGAAAACACAAAGAATTGGAAAAACATTCCATGCTCTTGGATTGGAAGAAAAAATATTAAAATGTCTATACTACCCAAAACAATCCACACATTCAATGCAGACCCTATCAAAATAGCATCAGCATTTTTTCACAGAGCTAAAACAAACAATTCTAAAATTTGTGTGGGACTGGAAAAAACTCTGAACAGGTAAAGTAATATTGAAAAAGAAAAGGAAAGCAGGAAGCATGACAGTACTGGAATTCAAGCTCTGTTACAAAGCTGTAATCATCAAGACAGTATGGTACCAGCCTAAACCAGACAGAGATCAATGGAACAGATAAGAGAATGAAGAAATGCACCTACCACTATACAGTCAACTAATCTTTGACAAAGCAGGAGTAAATTTCAAATGGAAAAATAGTCTCCTCGACAAATGATGTTGGGAAAACTAGCCAGTGACATGCAGAAGGACGAAACTGGACCACTTTCTTACAGCATACACAAAAATAAATTCAAAAATGAATAAGAAACCTAACTGTAAGACAGGAAACCATCAAAATCCTAGAGGAGAATGCAGGCAGCAACCTCTTTGTCCTCACGTGGACCAGCTTCTTACCAGACACGTCTCTAGAGGCAAGGGGAACAAAGGTAAAAAATGAACTACTGGGATTTCACCAAGACAAAAGCTTCTGCACAGCTTAGGGAACAGTCAACAAAACTACGGGGAAACTGATGGAATGGGAGGAGATATTTGCAAATGACATATTGGATAAAGGTTTAGTATCGAAAGTCTATAAAGAACTTACTAAA
>PITA01005948.1:52042-78873 GCA_004023965.1 Spilogale gracilis
CGCCTGGGTGGCTCAGTTGGTTAAGCCACTGCCTTCGGCTCAGGTCATGATCCCGGAGACCCGGGATCGAGCCCCACATCGGGCTTCCTGCTCGGCGGGAAGCCTGCTTCTCCCTCTCTCACTCCCCCTGCTTGTGTTCCCTCTCTAGCTGTGTTTCTCCCTGTCAAATAAATAAAATCTTTAAAAAAAAAAAAAAAAAGAACTTACTAAACTCAACATCCAAAAAAACAAATAATACAGCAGTGGGAGAAGGAAAGTAAATGGGAAGTAGGGTAATTCAGGGAGAGAAACAAAACAACAGAGACTCTGGACACAGAAACAAACTGAGGGACTTGAAGGGAGGGGGGTGGGGGTTGGGAGAGTCTGGTGGTGGGTACTGGGAGCACCTATTGCGTGGAGCACTGGGTGTGGGGAATGGGGAATGAATCTTGGAACACTGGAAAATAAAAAACTTAAGTGGAATGAATCTTGGAACACTGGAAAATAAAAAACTTAAGTAACAATAAAAAAAAAGTAAGAGATAAAAAAAAAATGGGCAGAAGACATGAATAGACACTTTTCCATAGACAACATCCAGATGGCTAACATACATATGAAAAGACGCTCAACATCACACATCATCAGGGAAATGCAGATCAAAACCACAAGACACAACTTCACACTGGTCAGAATGGCTAAAATTAACCTTGGAAACAACAGATGTTGGCAAGGATGTGGAGATAGGTGAATGCTCTTGTAGTGTTGTTGATGATGCAAGCTGTGGCAGCCACTCTGGAAATCAGAATGGAGGTCCCTCAATAAGTTACAAATACAACTACCATATGACCGAGCAGTTGCACGACTAGCTATTTATCTAAAGGATACAAAAATGCTGATTTGAAGGTGCACCCCCACCCTGATGTTTATAGCAACACTACCAACAATAGCCAAACTATGGAAGAGCCCAGATGTCCATCAACTGATGAAGAGATAAAGAGAAGTGTATATATATATATATATATATATATATATATATATATATATATATATCTGAATATTCCTCAGCCATCAAAAAGAATGAAATCTTGACATTTGTAACAACATGGATGGAAGTAAAGTGTATTATGCTAACCAAAATAAGTTAGCCAGAGAAAGACAAGTATCATGAGTCCTCTCATATGTGGAATTTAAGAGACAGAACAGATGAATATAGGAAAAATAAAATGAAAACAGAGAGGAAGGCAAGCCATAAGAGACTCTTATATATAGACAACAAACTGAAGGTTGCTGGAAGGGAAATGGATAGGCAGGTGGGCTAAACAGGGGCAGGGATAAAGGAAGGCACTTGTTGGGATGAGTGCTGGGCATTCTAGGTACATGATGAATCACAAAATTCTACTCCTCAAACCAATACTACATGTTAACTAACTTGAATTTAAATTGAAAAATAAATAATTGTGGAAATAAAAAACAGCTTAACATCATAAGTTAAATTCAGCCACATAAAAGAACCTGTTATTAGAAAAAGAAAGCTTCATAATTAGCAAAATGATTGTGAAAACATTTCTTACATAAACAAATATGCTGAGTAGTAAACTAGATTTAGTCATAGTTCAATTTATTTAGTATAAAGACATTGGGAAACCAGGTGTTTCTCAAGAATAGACTACAAAATAATAATGATGACAGCTATAAACAAAGTTAAGTGGTACAGACAATAGTTCTAGGAGTTCAAGTGAATTTATAATAGGAGTTTCAAGGAGAGAGAAAACAGTATTCAAATGTAAAATAAGCAAAAGAAAAAAGGAAAAATTTCCTAACTGCTAAAAAATCCAAAGGATCCACCAAGTTTGAAGCAGGATTAAAGTTAAAAGACTCACACTCCCACAATCTTATGAGACCTTGGAACATCAAGAAACAGAACAAAACAGTGGCACCTGGGTGGTTCAGTTGGTTAAGCGACTGCCTTCGGCTCAGGTCATGATCTCAGAGACCCGGGATTGAGCCCCACATCAGGCTCCCTGCTCGGCGGAAAGCCTGCTTCTCCCTCTCTCACTCCCTCTGCTTCTGTTCCCTCTCTAGCTGTGTTTCTCTGTCAAATAAATAAAATCTTAAAAGAAAGAAAGAAAGAAAGAAAGAAAGAAAGAAAGAAAGAAAGAAAGAAAGAAAGAAAGAAAGGAAGGAAGGAAGGAAGGAAGGAAGGAAGGAAGGAAGGAAGGAAGGAAGGAAGGAAGGAAGGAAGAAAGAAAGAAAGAAAGAAAGAAAGAAAGAAAGAAAGAAAGAAAGAAAGAAAGAAAGAAAGAAAGAAAGAAAGAAAGAAGGAAAGAAAGAAAGAAAGAAAAAACCAAAACAAATCCCTAAAAATTCTGGTAAGGAAAAGAACAAAACAAATCCCTAAAAATTCTGGTAAGGAAAAGGAAGTTGTAAAGAAGAATGCTCAGTTTAGAATAAAGCTTCCGATATACGATGCTTTTACATGAGAGATTACAGTGGAGCAAGATCTCCAAAAGTTCACCTGGAAATTATTTTTAAAATATTTATTCTATGTCAAACTGGAATTCAGATATGAGGTGAAAATACAGACATTTTTAACATGTAAACATTCACACATTTTGAAACCTTGAAAACCACCTCTGACCTAATTGAGAAAGTCCAACAAAATAAAAATGTATCCAAGGAAAGGGAGAATATGGGATATAAAAACAATGTACAGAAGAAAAGTGAAACTTTTTTTCCAAAGACAAAATGAATATTTTAATTAAGTTTCAGAAAAAGATGTCACATGAATTTGTATTAGAAAAGAGGCTTGTAAAATGGCAGGTTAGAAAATCAATGCACAGAAATCAGTTGCATTTCTATATACCAACAATGAGACAGAAAAAAAGTCAAATTAAGGAGTCGGTCCCATCCACAACTGCACCCAAAGCCATAGGATACCTAGGAATAGACCTCACCAGAGACACAAAGAATCTGTACCCAGAAAATTATAGAATACTCATGAGTGAAATTGAGGAGGACACCAAAAAAAAAAGGGAAAAACATCGCATGCTCATGGATTGTGAGACCAAATGTTGTTAAAATGTCTATGCTACTGAGAGCAATCTATATATCAAATGCAATCCCTACCCAAATACCATCAAAATTTTTTTTACGAAGCGGGAACAAAGAATCCTGAAATTTGTATGGAACCAGAAAAGACCCTAAACCACCTAAACCATCTGTAGAAGAAGAAAACCAAAGCTGGTGTCATCACAATTCTGAAATTTAAACTGCATTACAAAGATATAATAATTGAGAAAGTATGGTACTGACACAAAACAGACACAGAGATTAGTAGCACAGAATAAGGAACCCAGAAATAGGACCCCCAGCTCTATGGTCAGCTAAACTTTAACAAACAGGAAAGAATACCCCATGGAAAAAAAGACAGTCTCTTCAATAAATGGTGTTGGGAAAATTGGAAAAAAAAATTTTTAAGGTGATATTTGGGGTTCTAAATATGATTTCCAGGAGTCTGTCCACTTTACAGGCCAAAATTTCAATTTATTTTGCCTGTTGATCATTGAAATTAAGTTGATATTATTTTATGATTTATCTTTGCAATGTCTTATAATTTCCTGCATCAATGCCTTCCACATCAGTTCTTAAGTTGTTTCTAAATCTTTTCTTGTTTTTGATGCTATTGGTTGATGGAATTGTTTTGAACTTTCATTTCCTAATTGTTTGCTACTAGTATATAGAACATAAGATTTTGTTCTTTAGTTTTATACACCGGCCTTCCATCTTGCTAAATTTATTAGTTCTAGGAGCGTTTTGTGGATTCTTGGTGTTTTCTGCTTACAGGATCATTTCACTTATGAATAACAACAATTATACCTCTTTCCCCCAACTGAAATGCTTTCTATTTTTCCCTTGCCTTAATAAACTGATTAGGATCTCTGGTACAATGTTAAATAAAAATGGTGAGGCTGCTTATCTTTCCTCTATTCCTGATCTTTGGCAGAAAACTTGAGCCTTTCCTCATTTTATGTTATTAGCCATAGGTTTTACATGGGTGCCCATTACCACATTGAGAAAGTTTCCTTCCAAAGGAGAGGAAGTTAAGTCTTAGCTAAGACTTTTTAATCATGTTAAACAGCAAAAATTCCACTGAGTAATTTAAAATTCAAATTGGCTTTATCAAATGATTCATGATCAGGTAGCATCCCATCTAACAAATAGAAAGGAGCTCCATGGAGCAGCAGAAAAGGAAAGGTTTTTAATGGCAGAGGGGGAGCTGGAAAAAATACATTGTTTCAGGCCAGGGAGCCCTTCTAAGGGGAACAGAAGCTATGTATCAGTAAATTTTGTAGTCCCAACCAGCGAATTCTGTGTTGACTGGTTAAAGGTTACGTTCCTGGGTGGGTTGAAACTGCAGTTAGGCGAGGCATAAAGTCGTACTGGGACCTTAACATAAGTGAATCATCTGGGGGCCACTGGCTTTCAGTTTTACACAGGAAACAGTATTGAGCTTTGTTAAAATTTTTCTTTTTTTCCATCAACTGAAAAAATCACATACTTTTCTCCTTTATTAATATTTTGAATTGATTGATTTTCAGATGTCAAATTCACTGTGCACAGTGAAGATAAACTCCTATTATGATATATGATTCCTTTAATAGTGAATTCCATTTCATAATGTTTTGTTAACAGTTTTTACATCTGTGTTCATGAAAATTAGTGGTCTGTAGTTCTTTTTTTTTAATTTTAGACCTTTTAAATATTTAAATTCAATTAACATATAATATTTATTTTAAGGGGACAGGTCTGATTCATCTCTCTTATATAATACCCAGTGCTCATTACATCACATGCCCTCCTTACAATCATACAGTTAATTCATCCCTCCACGCCCATCCCCTCTAGCAACCTTCAGTTTGTTTCCCAGAATTATGAGTCTTTTATAGTTACTCTTCATCTCTGGTTTCATTTTGTTTCCTTTTTTCCTCTCTTTCCTTGTGGATGTCTGCCTTGTTTCTTCAATTCCACATATTAGCGAGATAATATGATAATTGTCTTTCTCTGACTTATTCCCCTTAGCATAACAGTCTCTGGTTCCCACAGCATCGCAAATGGAAATATTTGATTGTTTTTGATGGCTGATTAATATTCCATTATATACATAGTCATTCCACATTTTCTTTATCCATTCATTTGTCGATGGACGTCTGGGTACTTTCCATAGTTGGGTTATTGTGGACATTCCTAATATAAATGTTGGGATGCAGGTGCCCCTTCAGATCACGACATGTGCATTGTTGAAGTAAATTCCCAGTAGTTCATAGGCTAGCTATATGTTCAACGTTTTGAGGAACATCCATACTGTTTTCCAGAATGGCTACACCAGCTAACATTCCCACCAACAGTATAGGAGGCTTCCCTTTTCTCTGCAACCTCGCCAACATCTCTCGTTCCCTTACTTACTAACTTTAGTCATTCTGACTGGTGTGTCTGTAGGTGTCTCCTGGAGATTTTGATTTGTATCTCCCTGACACTGAGTGATGTTGAGCCCTTTTTCATGTGTGTATTGGCCTTTGGCATTTTATTCTTTAGAGAAATGTTTGTTCATCTCTCCTGACCACTTCTTGATTGGATTATTTGTTCTTTGGGTGTTGAGATTGATAAGTTCTTTACAGATTTTGGATGCTAGCCCTTTAACTGATATGTTATTTGCAAATATCTTCTCCCATTCTGTCAGATGTCTTTTGGTTTTGTTGACTGTTTCCTTTGCTGTGCAAAAAGCTTTTTATCTTGATGAGGTCCCAATGGTTCATTTTTGCCTTTGTTTCTTTTGCCTTTGGAGACAAGTCTAGCAAGAAGTTGCTGTGGCCAAGGTCTAAGAAGTTCCTGTCTGTGTTCTGCTCTAGGATTGTGATGGATTTCTGTCTTGCATTTATATTTTCCATTATTTTGAATCTATTTTTGTGTATGGTGTAAGGAAATGATCCAGTTTCATTCTTCTGCATGTGGCCGTCCAATTTCCCCAACACCATTTGTTGAAGAGACTCTTTTTGCCATTGGATATACTTCCAACTTTGTGGAAGATTAGTTGACCATAGAGTGGAGGGTCCATTTCTGGGTTCTCTATTCTGTTCCATTGATCTCTCTGTGTGTGTGTGTTTGTGCCTGGTCCATACTATCCTGATGATTAAACCTTTGTAATAGAGCTTAAATTCCAGTTTTGGCTTTCCTTTTCTGCATTTCTTTTTTTTTTTTTTAAGATTTTATTTATTTGACAGAGAGAAACACAGCCAGAGAGGGAACACAAGCAGGGGGAGTGAGAGAGGGAGAAGCAGGCTTCCCGCCGAGCAGGGAGCCCGATGTGGAACTCGATCCCAGATCTCCGGAATCATGACCTGAGCCAAAGGCAGTCGCTTAACCAACTGAGCCACCCAGGCACCCTTTTTCTATATTTATTTGGCGGTTTGGGGTCTTTTCTGGTTCCATACAAATTTTAGGATTCTTTGTTGCAGCTTTGTGAAAAAAAATTTGATGTTATTTGGATAGGGATTGCATTGAATGTATAGATTGCTCTTGGAGCGTAGACATTTTAACAACATTTGGTATCACAGTTCATGAGCATGCAATGTTTTTCCATTATCTTGTGTCCTCCTCAGTTTCATTCATGAACAATCTATAGGTTTCTAGATACAGATTCCTTGCCTCTCTGGTGAGGTTTATTCCTAGGTATCTTATGGTTTTGGGTGCAGTTGTAAATGGGAGTGGCTCCGTAACTCCTCTTTCTTCTGTCTCATTGTTGGTGTATAGAAATGGAACTGATTTCTGTGCTTTGATCTTATATCCTTCCACTATACTGAATTCCTGTATGAGTTATAGCAATTTGGGAGTGAAAGCTATTGGTTTTTCCATAGAGTATGTCACATCATCTATGAAGAGTGAGAGTTTGACTTCTTCTTTACCAATTCAGATGTCTTTTACATTTTTTGTTGTCTGATTGATGGGGCTAGGATTTCTAGTACTAATGTTGAATGACAGTGGTGATCCTGGGCATCTCTGCCATGTTCCTGAGCTTAGGGGGAAAGCTCTGAGGATTTCCCTGTTGAGAATGATATTTGCTGTGGGTTTTTTGTAGAGGGCTTTTGACATATTGAGATTTATTCCCTCTATCCCTACACTGTGAAGTTTCAATGAAAAAAGGATGCTGTACTTTGTTTCTGCTTCTACTGAGATCATATGGTTCATGTCCTTTCTTGTATTAATGTAGTTGTATCACACTGATTGATTTGCAAATGTTGAAACAACATTGCAGGACAGGAATAAATCCCACATGGTCAAGGTGAACATTCATTTTAATGTATGGTTGGAGCCTACTGGCTGGTATTTTGGTGAGATATTGGCATCCATGTACCTCAAGGATATTGGTCTATAACTCTCTTTCTTGGTAGGGTCTTTGTCTGGTTTTTGGATCAAAGTAATGCTGGCATCAGAGAAAGAGTTTGGAAGATTTTTTTAATTTCATTTTTTAAAACAGCTTCAGAAAAATAGTAATTGATTCTTTTCTAAATGTTTGGTAGAGTGCTGGCTTTGGCAACACATATATGAAATGTTTGGTAGAATTCCCATGGGAAGCCATTCTGCTGTGGGCTTTTGTGTTTTGGGAGCCTGTTGATTACTGATTCAATTTCCTTCATGTTTATGGGTCTGTTCAGGTTTTCCATTTCTTCCACAATGCCTAATTTGTTGGCATATGGTTGCTCATAATATGTTCTTACACTTGTTTCTATTTCTTTGGTGCTTGCTGTGTTCTGTTCTCTTTCATTCATGATTTTATTGATTTGGGTCCTTTCTCTTTTCTTCTTGAGAATTCTGGCCCAGGATTTATAAATCTTATTAATTTCTTCAAAGAACCAGTTCCTACATTAATTGATCTATTCTACTCTTCTTTTGGTTTCTATTTCATTGATTCCTGCTCTAATCTCCGTATCATTTCTCCTCTCCTGCTGGGTTTGGACTTTATTTGCTGTTCTTTCTCTAGTTCCTTTTGGTATAAGGTTATGTTTTATATCTGAGACTTTTCTTGTTTCTTGGGAAAGGCTTGTAATGCTATATACTTCCCTCTCAGGATGCCTTTGCTGCATCCCAAAGGTTTTGAATAGCTGTGTTTTTATTTGTTTCATTCACGAATTTTAAAATTCTTCTTTAATTTCCTGATTGACCCATTCGTTCTTTAGTGGAATGCTCTTTAGTCTCCACGTCTGTGTGTTCTTTCCATCTTTCCTCTTGTGACTGAGTTCCAGTTTCAAAGCACTGTGGTCTGTAAATATGTAGGGAGTGATCCCGATCTTTGGTAGCAGTTGAGACCTGATTTGTGACCAAGAGTGTGATCTATTCTGGAGAATGTTCCTTGCGCACTAGAGAACAGTGTGTATTCTGCTGCTCTGGAATGGAATGTTCTGAATTTATCAATGAAGTCCATCTGGTCCAGTGTGTCATTCAAAGTCCTTATTTCCTTGACACATCTCCTGCTGAGAAGATCTATCCATTGCAGTGAGGGCGGTGTTAAAGTCCCCTACTATTGTTGTATTGTTATTGATGTGTTTCTTTGATTTATTATGAATTGGCTTATATAATTGACTGCTCTCATTTTCAGGGCATACATATTCACAATGGATAGATCTTGTCAGGTAGACCCTCTAATGATGACAGAGTGTTCTTCCTCCTCTCTTATTAGTCTTTGGTTTAAAATCTAATTGGTCTGATATAAGGATTGCCACTCCAGCTTTGTTTTGGTGTCCATTAGCAAGACAAATGGTTTTCCACCCTGTCACTTTAAGTCTGGAGGTGTCTTTGGGTCTAAAATGAGTCTCCTCCAGACAGCATATCATTGGGTTTTGCTTTTTTATGCAATTGAACGCTCTCTATCATTTTTGGGAGTATTTAGCCTATTTACATTTGAGGTGACTTTTGAAAGATTCGAATTTAGTGTCATTGTACTGCCTGTAAGGTTCTTGTTTCTGTATATTGTCTCTGTTGTTTTTTACTTTTGGGCTCTCTCTTTGTTTAGAGGACCCCTTTTAATCCTTCTTGTAGGGCTGCTTTGGTGATCACAAATTCTTTTAGTTGCTGTTTGTCCTGGAAGCTTTGCATCACTCGTTCTATTTTGAATGACATCTTAGCCGTGTAAAGTGTTTCTGGCTGCATAGTTTTCTAATTTAGCACCCTGGGTAGATCCTGCCAGTCCTTTTTGGGCTGCCAGGTCTCTGTAGATAGGTCTGCTGCCAATGTAATGTTTCTACCATTGTAGGTTATAGACCGTTGTCCCAGACTGCTTTCAGGATTTTCTCTTTGTCTCTGAGATTTGCAGGTTTCGCTATTACATTTCGGGGTGGTGATCTATTTTTATTGATTTTTGAGGGGAAGTCTCTGTGCCTCCTGGATTTTGAAGGCTATTCCCTTCCCCTTGTTAGGGAAGATCTCCTGTAGAGTTTGTTCCATTATAACTTCTGCCTTCAACCCCCCCCCCCCCCTTTCTTCTTCCTCTCGGAATCTAATTATTCCAATGTTGTTTTGCTTTATGGTGTCAGTTATCTCTCAAATTCTCTCCTTGTGGTCCAGTAGTTATTTATCTCTTTTTGTCATCTCCTTTATTCTCCATAATTTGATCTTTCATATCACTAATTCTCTCCTCTGACTCATTATCCTAGCAGATAGAACATCCTTTTTTTTTTTTTTTTACTGCAGCTCATGAATGGCCTTTTATTTTGACTTCGTTAGATTTTTACTTTATATTTCTCCAGATAGGAATTCTCTTGTGTCTTCTACACTTTTTTTAAGCCCAGCTATTATCTTTTTAATTGTTATTCTGATTTCTAGTTCTGCTATCTTACTAATTTCCATACTGATTAGGGCCTGGCAGTCAGCACTGCCCCTTGTTCTCTCTTTTGAGAGGAGTTTTTCCATCATTTCCTTCTGTCCAGAGAAGAATAGATGAAGAGCAAAACAAAATACTAAAATGGCAACACCCACTCCAGAGAAATGTACACTAAACAATTCAGAAGAGACCTAAAACATGGCCAGGGGGTAGGTTTGAGAAAAAAGAGAGTGAATATAATGAGAAGGGTGGGCAGAATAGAGCTGGATTCTGTGTGTATTTTGGTCAGTTTTTTAGAAAACTAGATCCCAATGTTGTAAGGAAAGAAAAACTTATATGTACAAAAGTCAAATGAAATACACTGAAAGCCTCCAATGTAACTGTAAAAATGGAGATTTAAAAGAGAAGATAAAACAAGGGAAAGAACACAACAAGAACAAAAAGGAAAGGCTATAAACAGACAGGTGAACAGAATGGAGTAATACACTATCCCTGAGTGCATTTGTTCAGTCTCTTAGGGGAACTGCATCTGAAAATTGTGAGGAAAGAAAACGTATATATACACAAAAGTGAAATCAAACACTTTGAATGGATAGACTATAACTATAAACACAAAAATTCAAAAAGCCTTTAAGAAAACAAAAAAACAAAAACAAAAGATATGATCAAACAGGTGACTAAAACAGAACATACCCTAGATTTGCGGGGTATTTTGGTCTGATGGAAAAAGATGCATTCCAATATTTTAAAGAAAGAAATACTTGTGGGGGCGCCTGGGTGGCTCAGTTGTTTGAGTGACTGCCTTCGGCTCAGGTCATGATCCCAGAGACCTGGGATCAAGCCCTGCATCGAGCTGCCTGCTTGGCAGGAAGCCTGTTTCTCCGTCTCTCACTCCCCCTGCTTGTATTCCCTCGTGTTTCTCTCTGTCAAATAAATAAAATCTTAAAAAAAAAAAAAAAAAAGAAATACTTGTGTACACACAAAATAAAATACAGTGAAGGAATAGACTACAACTGTAAAAATGAAGATTCTGAGCAGGGAGCCCAATGTGGGGTTTTATCCTAGGATCCTAGAATCATGACCTGTGCCAAAGGCAGATACTTAATGCCTGAGCCATCCAGTCTCCTGAAGATTAAGAAAATTTTTCAAAGGAGTCGATAAAATAAGAAATTGGTTAAAAAAGAGAAAAAAATTTTAAAGGACAAAAAAGGAAATTAAAAATATTAAAGCTGAAAGACTAAGGGATCATAGGGCCAAAGACACATATTTTATGTGCTATTATTCCCCTGGGGCTGGAGCTTTGCAGGTCTTCTTGATCAGTAAATTTGGTCCCAGCTGGATATTCTTGCCCATCATCTGGGAGGGGCCTGTTATGCTGATTCTCAAGTGTCCTCACGGGGGCCAGGCTAATTCACCTGCTTGGGTTTGCTCTCTGCAGGGATTGTTCCCTGAGCGCTTTCTGCCCAGCTTCGGAGGACGGATGAAGATGGCAGCCTTCCAGTCTGTGGCCCAGAGGAGCCTAGAGCTCAGGCCCCACTCCTCAGTGCGCTCTGGGAGAAGAGTGGTGACTCCCGTCTCCCTGATCCTGGGCCGCACTCCATGCTCACCCAGCCTGTGAAGGAGCATTTCTACCTCAGGTACGGACCCTGTTTCGAGTCCCCAAAGCGTGCAGACTCCCCTGGATTGCTCCTGTGCCGCTCTTCCCGGAGGAGGAGCATGGGTCTCCCAGGTTCTGCTACTTGTGGGACCCCTGCTCAGTGAGTAGTGGCCTGACTGTGCCGCAGATCCCGGATTATGGCAACCCCGAGCTGAGAGTTCCCCTCGGCTCCTCTCCGTACCGGGCTTCCCCGCTTGCATACCTGGGAGCTCTGCCACGCTCAGGTGCCTCTGGTCTTTCTGTGACCCGGCGGGTCCTGAGGCCACTCTGTTCCAGCGAGGGTTCTTCCCCGGCACCCCCGCTTAGCCGCCAGAGTGACATCCCTCAGAGGAGCAGACTTCTAGAAGTTCTGATTTTGTGCTCCAGGGCTCTATGCCTTGCCGGAACTGGCTGATGGAGGCTGCCTCCCTCACGGCCTGTCTCCCAGGATATCGCTGTGGATTCACTTTGCACATCCTACCTTCCAGACAGTGGTTGCTTTTCTGTTCCTAGAATTGCTGCTATCCTTTGTTCGATTTCTAGTTGAGTTGGGAGGTGTTAAGAATGGTTTGATAGCTATCTACTGAACTCCTGGGACCAGAGGAAATTTAGGTCCCCAACTCCTCCACCATCTTGGACTCTCTCCTTGGTCTGTACCTCCTTTACCTTGTGATGTCTTTAATTCTGGCATCTCGGATTACTGTCCCCATAAAATGAGCTCAGAAGGGTCTTCACTTCTTTTCTGAATGATTTTATGTAGTACTGATATGTTTTTTGTCCTTTATTGGTCCAATTAACCCATGAAGCCATATTAGCCTGGGTTCCTTTTTTGGAAAGTCTGTATTTACTAATACAACTTTTACAATTTATATAGGGCTTTTTTAGCTTTTTATTTCTTGTTGGGTCAGATATGAGATTTTGTGTCTTTTAAGGAATTTGTCCATTTCACCTGGGTTGTCAAAAATATTTTTGTAGTAATTTCTTCTTTTTTAAAGTTCTGAAGGCACTATAGTGTCTCCTCTTTTATTCCTGATAATTTAATGGTATGTTTTCCTTCTTTGTTCTGGCTAGAGGATTATAAAGTGCATAATTTTTTGAATATTATTATTTGAGAGAGAGATGGAGAGAGATCATGAGTGGAGTGGAGGAGAAGTAGGAAAGGGAGAAGCCAACTCCCCACTAAACAGGGAGACCAAGATGGGGCCCTTTTCCCAGACCCAGAGACCATGGCTTGAGCAGAAGGCAGATGCTTAAATGACCAAGCCATCCAGGTGCTCCCACATTAATTTTTTTCCACTTATTGGAGAGAGTGAGACAGAATTAATATTTCCAGAACAAACCAGCTTCTGATTTCAATAGTTTTTATTGTTTGATCTCTTTTACTTCATTCATTTCTGCTTTTATCTTTTATTTCTGCTTTTGTGATGGCTTTGAGTTTAATGTTCTCTTATGTATTGATGTGCAAGACGATATCATTTTTTGAGATTTTTCTTCTTTTTCTCTTTTAAGTATGCTAAGGCTTTAAGGTTTCCTCTCAGTGTCCTGGGTTAGCTGCATCCCCATCAACTCTGGTACATTGTATTTTCATCATTTTGTTCAATAAAAGTAGTCTTCCTGTGATTTATTCTTTTACCCAATGATGACTGAAATGTGTGTGGTTTAACTTCCATGTACTTGGGGTTTTCTTGCTATATTTTACAAATGACTAAGGTTTACTTAGTATGGTTTTCTTTCAACTTGCTTTTATTAGCTTATTATCCTTTGAACTAGTAATTTAGGCCATTTTCCTTAAAGCAGAGTTAATTTTTTTCCCCCTCTGAGGTACAGAGTAAAAGTAGCTGCCATTTAAAGTGAAGTTCAGGTGTTCTTTTCTAGGAATTTTCTTTTAAAAAAATTATATAACTGTTTATTAATGCATTGGTCAAATTAAAAAAGTTCTGTTGAATATAGGAGAGTTATAATCTAATTAATCTGTTATCTAATTTGGAGATAAGTAAAAATAAACTAATTTGTTGAGAAAATATTTCATGTTCAGAATATGGAAAAATGGTATCAAACTCTTGAGGAAGCTAGGGAATTCATTGGGAGTTCCTAGCCAGGTTTGTATTTCTTTATTGGCTCTTTGTTTTCTGTGGTAATTGTGTGGATCAGACCATGTCTTGAGCTAAAGGTTTAACTTTAAAGTCCTTGCTGGACAGGGCACTCTCATTTATGTTTTGAATCTGTTCATTTGTACCTTTCTGTGCAGCTATTTTATTTCTTTTGAGATGAAGAGACAAAATTACATACTCAAGACAATTCAGATTTCTCAAGTATGACTTAACAAGAGGGCATGAAGCTCCTGACAGGCTAGAAGAATAAATTCCCAGTACAGGATGGATTTTCATAATTTATACAATTATTGTATAAACCAAGGAAAACCTCCTGAAAAGTGCTTTATGTTTGCTCTAAAGGTATATAAAATCAGAACACAGCTTTCTTTTTTTATTTAAAAAAATTTTAAAGATCTTATTTATTTATTTTTAAAGAGCGAGAGAGATTTTTGAAAGGGGGAGGAACAAATGAGGTGGCAGTGGAGGGGTGAAAAAATCCCAAGAGGACTCGACATTGAGTAGGGAGCCCAATGTGGGGCTCAATCTCACAACCCCAAGATGAGGACCTGAGCTGAAACCAAGAGTTGGACGTTCAGCCAACTGAGGTGCCTAGGTGCACCATTGTTAAAAATTTTGATCTAAGGAATTTTTTTCTAGCTTTATTGAGATGTAGCTGATATATAACCTTGTATAAATATAGGATATATGATATAACTATTGGATATATATACAAATAAAAATATATTATCACAGTAAGGTTATTTAATACAGGTATCCCCTCCAGAGTTGTAACGTTCTGGGGTATGGTGAAAAATTTTAAAATCGATTATCTGGGGAGATGGGGTAGCCTGGGGATGGTTATTAAGGAGAGCACGTGTTGTAACGAGCACTCGGCGTTATACACAACTAATGAACCATTAAAACACGACATCAAAAACTAATTATGTATTATATGTTAGCTAACTAACTAAACATAACAAAAAAAATCTATTTTCTAGCAACTTTCAAGTGTATGCTAGTTTTGTTTGTCACCATGCTGTACATTATATCCCGAGAACTTATTCATTTTGTAACTGGTAGTTTTTGTTCTCTGATCATATTAACTCATTCACCCCACCACCCATCTCTGACAACCCCCCAATCTGTTCTCTGTATAGATCAGGTTGCCTTTTAGAACCCACATATAAATGAGATCATATAGTGTTTCTCTTTCTCTGACTTATTTAGCATAGTGTGTTGAAGTTTCATCCATGTTGATGCAAATGGCAGGATTCTCTTTTTTATGGCTGAATAATACTCCGTTGTATACACAGTTGACCCTTGACCAAGGTAGGTATGAAATGTGCAGGTCCACCTATATGTAGATTTTTGTGGGGTAAATACAGTACTGTCAATATATTTTAACTTCTTTATGATTTTCTTAATATTTTGTTTTCTCTAGATTATTGTCAGAATACAGTACCTAATACATAAAACATACAAAATATGTGTTAATAAACTCTTTATGTTACCAGTATGACTTCTCACGAACAGTAGGCTTTAATAGTTAAGTTTTGAGGAGTTGAATTTATACACAGAAGAAGCTTTAGTGTTTCTATGTATACTTTCATGTCATCTGCAAATAGTGATAGTTTTATTCCTTCATAATTTGCATGTCTTTTTTTCCTTTTTTTTGTAACTTGCTCTGTCTAGGACTCCTAGTACTATGGTGAATCAAAGCAGTTAGAGTGGGCATGCTGGTCTCTCTTCTGATCTTAGAAGTAAAGCTCTAGATTTTTTACCATTGAGAGTGATGTTAGCTATGGGTTTGTCATATGTAGCCTTTCTTAGGTTGAGGTATGTTTCCTCTAAGCCCACTTGGTTGAGCGCCTCTATCATGAATGGACTTTGAATTTTGTGAAATACTTTTTCTGAATTTATTGAGCTGATTGTGTAATTTTTTTTATCCTTCATTTTGTTACTGTGGTGTATCATGTTGATTTCCCGATATTGAACTGTCCTTGCCTCCCCAGAATAATTCCCACTTGATTGTGGTGAATGAAATTTTTTAAGGTATTATTGAATGTAGTTTGGTGGCATTTTGCTGAGGATTCTTACATCTTTGTTCAACATGGGTATTGGCCTGTAGTTTTTCTGTTTTTTTTTCTTTCCTTTGTACTGTTTTTGGGTTAGGAAACAGGGTAATGTTGGCTTCATAGACTGAATTTGGGGCTTTTCCTTCTATTTTTTGGAATAGCTTTTCTATTTTAAGTTTTCATTTATGTGCGTGTGTGTGTTTTAAGTAAACTTTACACTGAATGTGGGGCTTGAACTCACAACTGCGAGTTTTATTAACTGAGCCAGCCAAGCACCCCTATTTTTTTTTTTTTAATCATTTGAGACTAGGTATTGACTCATCCTGAAATGTTTGGTACAATTCACCAGGGATTCCATCTGGTCCAGGACTTGTCTATTGTGTTTTTTTGATTACTGATTGAGTTTCCTATAATCAGTCTGTTCAGCTTCAGGGTTATTCAGGATCTTTGGATGATCTTCATCAAGACCTTCACACTTCAAGTCATGTTGAGGTGTTTACTTGGTCCTTCCTACTTGGCCAGCTCTGAACTCCTCATTCTTTGTTTGTTTTTTTGTTTAACAAAATTTATTATGGTGCTTTTCTTTTTCTTTTTCTAGGCCAGAGGATTTGCAAAAATTCTTTTCAGATTTTAAGGCTCCTAAAGGATATTTTATAGTTAGCCTTTCAGGCTCTGAGTTTAAATCAGCAATCACATCAAGGGTAAGATCACACAAATATCAGGCTTTGCCATAGGGACTTCCCTAGTCCTGTTATTTTGTCCCCACAAATCCTTGCAACTTTCATCACCTTCCTGTGGTGACAAATATATATGTACCTGTGTGTGTGTGTCTACATGCTGTGTGATAAATCAGAGACAGACTTAGGTATAGATGATATTTCTGAAAACTTCTAGTCATTGCCATGAAATGTCTACAGATGACATCATTTCCTACTTGAAAATCTATGAATTATTAGGTAAAAGTTACTAAATCTACCAAAGGATTCAATCCTCAGTAAACACAAGGGTTTGGTCAAATAGTCTTTTTATTACACTCATGATAGGAAAACAAATAGATACATATTTGTGTGTGTGTGTTATGCTTTAGCATCTATGAAAAATAGAAGTGCATATATATGTGCTGCCATTTCACATCTATTCCTACAGAATAATGAAATGTATATGCATCTGGTAGGTTACATTAACAAAAGTTCCAAAATTATGGGGTGCCTGGGTGGCTCAGTTGGTTCAGCGACTGCCTTCAGCTCAGGTCATGATCCCAGAGACCCGGGATTGACTCCTGCATTGGGCTCCCTGCTCAGCGGGAAGCCTGCTTCTCCCGCTCTCACTCCCCCTGCTTGTGTTCCCTCTCTCACTGTGTTTCTCTCTGTCAAGGAAATAAAAATAAAATCTTTTTTAAAAAAAAGTTCCAAAATTATCTAAATGTCCTTCAATAAGGGATGATTTTAAAAATTACTGTAGCCATGCAACAGGGTATATATTTACACTACTTGTAAAAATATCTATAATGTTATTATATAATCACCAATAAATCATAGGTATATTATATAGAAATATATATGTACATAAAGCGCATATTTCTAAATATGTGTATTTGAATAAAACCATATATGCATATTATCTTTCCCCCTTCTTTCTCGGTGTCTGTCTCCAATTGCGTGTATAGCCAGTAGCCAAAACCAGGAAGCACATCCTTGGAGAGAACAACAAATTCATATTTTATCTCATATTATTGCCTCTGGCTGGAATGGCCATCCCGTTTTCTCCCTGTGTATACATACATACATACACAGACATGTAACACACACATTTCTTTTTATTAACCACTGGGGAACAAACAAAAATTACACATGTCAAACTAGCACGACATAGGGATAAGAAATGAGTGAATATCATATATTTAAAAAATTGTTTTAACTCATGAGATAATTTTGTAATAGAAGAAAATAGCATGAAAAGGAGGTGCCTTACATTGGTATAGACTGCAGATGAGAGAGAGCACAAGATCTCGGGACGGGACTACACAAAGAATTTATTTGGAAGTTAATTAACAGTGAGTTTTGTTTCATGGAGGTGCATTTGAACTGAATCTTCAAGGATGAGGACGATGAGAAGAGACAGGGTCAGGAATGCCCTCCCTGATGTGAAAGGAGAGGTGGGTAGTGGCTAACACACAGATCAGAAAGCCTCTGGCTTGTTCAGGTCACAGATCCAAAAGCATCTGGCTTGTTCAGGTGAGGTCAGAGTGGGGCACTGCAATCCGCAGCCTGGCCTTTCCTCAGACTGGAAGGAAGCAGAGCTTAAAGAAGGGCGGTGCACTGCCCAACCCATTGACAACTGGGGTGGTGTCATTGTCCTTTGGATCAACTAGAGGTTTCAAGGTGAAATGCTATAAAATGGTGGTCAGTAGTATAAAGAGCTCCACGTGGGCCAGGCCTTCTCCGACACAAACTCTCTTTCCTAAAAATGACACATAAATTTAATATTCCTTTAATTCCATTTTTGAGTTAGCACACAGGGAGGCTTAAATACATGTGGATTGGGGGGCACCTGGGTGGCTCAGTTGGTTAAACAACTGCCTTCGGCTCAGGTCATGATCCTGGAGACCCGGGATCAAGCCCCACATTGGGCTCCCTGCTCAGCGGGAAGCCTGCTTCTCCCTCTCTCACTCCTCTGCTTGTGTTCCCTCTCTGGCTGTGTGTCTCTCTATCAAATAAATAAAATCTTAAAAAAAAATACATATGGATTGAAAAAATAAATGTATGCATAGGCTAATTAACCCATGTAGGCTTCTATCCACACAGAAATGTGGTTTCCTTCACTTCCTCAGTACATATTTTTCTGTGCATGTGTCCAGGCAAGAACAGCTTGCCACAAGATGGGCCACTTTGCATAAAGACTATTTTGAATTAAAAGTAATCATAACCCAGCAGATTCAAGAAAGTCTTCCTACCTCTCCTTCAACTGCCTGCCTGTAGCAGGAAGAGAGCACTTAACACAGATTCTTCTTGACCTCCAAAACTTCTTGGCACTAAAGGGCAACCTGTGTTTTTGAAGCATTTCCTCTCACCTTCCTGCTAATGACCTTCCTCCCCTTTGAATCACCAGACCAAAACCCCTCTACTTATTCAGGATGTGGTAGAGCCTATGTTGCCTGTCTGGAATCTCATGTTTGCAGGTTCCCCATACCTGTGAAACTAAATTTGATTTTCTCCTCTTTCTCCATGTCATGGAATTTTAGTCCCACTGGAAAGGACCTTGAAAGGCAAAGGACAGTTCCCCTTCCTGGAAGCTGGCCTCGTTGGCAGTATGCTCTAACACACTGGATGCTGCTTGCCACCGACAGGGCCGCAGCTGGAGATCCTCGGGACATCTGACTGACAGCTGACACAAGGTAAGATTTCCCACCTTGTCAGTCTCCTGGAACCTGAGGAGTCTGATGGAGCAAGAATGATGAGAGTCCTTTTTCTCTCTTTCTAACATTAGAATAGACTAGTAGGAGAAAATACTTGTGGAAGTACTTCCTTATGTTAGCAACTCTTGGTAAATTTGTCAGAGAACTGTTTGGGGGAACGATGAACCAGAGATGGTCTTTGTTTTCCTTTGTACCTTCCATTTTAATAGATGGGATTGATTGATTTTTAAAGATTTTACTTATTTGACAGAGAGAAACACAGCTAGAGAGGGAACAGAGGCAGGCAGAGAGAGAGAGGGAGAAGCAGGTTTGCCCCTGAGCAGGGAGCCCCAGGTGGGCCTCCATTCTGGGACTCTGGGATAATGACCTGTTCCGAAGGCAGACGCTTAACAACTGAGCCACCAGGCGCCCCTTGTGTTTGTCTTTTATGCCTGCTCTGTGTTCAGGAAGCTGATTTATTTCTATGGACTGCATAGCCTGAGAAGTTAGTTCCCTTCTGGGTTCTGAATACATTCAGAGCACTGGATATGGACAACCTCAGAGTATTTACTCCCTCACTGCCACTCTGTGAAGCTACAAGTTAGACACTGGCTGTATGCCTCGGCTACAGACACACCTCCTGTTGAGGCATCCACTCTTTCTTTCCTCCACTTCTATTGGGCCTCCAGTAACGCCCTCCTTCCCTCATTCCTTCCCACCTGTGATGGGAACATCTTCCGGCTGGGTCTGGGCCCTGAGTATTGGATCACACCTTAAGCCTGCCCACACCTCTGAAAACAGTCTCACCACTAAATACTCCAAAATGAGCCACAAGCTTACAAAATAATCACTAATCCCCAAACAGACTGGAAAATTCAAATGTTACCTAGATTTAGTCGTTCTTGAATGACTTGTTGAGTATGCCACCTCTTTCTTCCCGGGACCCTGACAAATTGAAGGGAGATACTCAATTTTCCGTCACCCTCTCTCTTCTACTCTACCCTCTGCTCCTTCTGAGGACCCTCAGTGGTGGGGTCTGGGGCCAGTCTGGGCAAGGGAAGCCTCCAAGCCAAGGAGAAAGAACCCGGGCTTTGGGAGTGATGGCCTTAGCCTCATGCAAATGACAATCTGTTCAGCCTCCATGCAAAGCCTTTTTTCATCTCCCTGAGCCCTGAGGTAGAGATAACAATGAAGCTTGCTTGCCTGCTGAGAAGGGCATGAAGCAGTCATTCTTCTTAAAGTTGCCACTTTCATCCAGGAAGTGGCCGGGATCAAAGCGATCTGGATTAGGAAACTCTTTCTCATCATGCAGGACAGAAGTCAGAGACATTAATAAGTCTGTACCCTGATGTGAAGGAAAACAGATAAACTGGATCATAATCAAAGTCACGGAGCTTAAAATCATTTTGTTTTATAGATGAGGAGAGATGGGCACAAAATGAACTTAATTACTCCGTATCTCAGAACAAATGAATGACCAACCGTAAATGTTATTAAATCCTATAATGCCAGTCCAAGGCCCTGTTAAGGACTCCCAAGTCATTCTCTTCGGTTTGTGCCTGATACTAGCAGTGACTAATCAGAAAATTCAGGGAACTCCCTGGAATACATTGTTCTTGACAAATAAACTGCAGTATTGTCTAACAGAGCTGGTGCCCCTGAAAATCCAGGTCATTTTCTTTGGAATCCCGTAGCAGGTCTTCAGAGTTCTACTTGAGTCACCATATTCTTGAAGCCCTTCAGCTTCCCATCCAGATGACAAACTGAGGCGTGGCTGGCTAGCTCAATCAATAGTGCATGTGACTTTCGGTCTTGAGGTCATGGCTTTAAGCCCCACATTGGGTGCAGAGGTTACTTAAACAAAAATTTTTTATAACGATGAGAACAGGGTAAGTATCCTCTCCTGTTGTGCTTGTTCAATTGAATTGTTGCAATTTCCTGTGGAAATGAGAGCACGTTTCTAGTTTTTAGCCGAGTTTTCTTAAACTCATGGGTGCAGTGCAACATAATGATTTGGAGTTTGATTTTCAAAATCAATCATATCCTTCTATTAAATTAAGTTCTGTGATGATAGGCTAGCTGTTTAACATTTCCATGACTCATTTTCATTTCTAGTAAAATGTGAAGGGGATATCTGCACTAGTTTGTTGCAAAGATAAAATGAGAAAACATGAAATTTTTCACACGATGATGGCTACATGCTAGTGATGCCTGGTGGCTCAGTCAGTTGGTCATCTGACTCTGGATATTGGCTCAGGTCATGATCTTAGGGTTGTGAGATCAAGCCCCACATTGGGCTCTACGTTCATTGCAAGTCAGCTTAAGATTCTCCCTCTGCCCTTCCCCCTTCTTGTATGCTCTAAATAAATACATACATTTTTAAAAAAAACTTAAAAAATTATTTTTCCCTCTCTACACATGCACTCTCTTAACAACAACAAAAAAAATTCCACGTGCTAAAATTCTCAATAAAGGGACTCTGCATGTTGCTCCCCTCTTGTGCTCTCTCATACAATCTCACATACAATTTTTTTAAAAAGGTTCAATAAAGAGAAATTTGTTACTGTTTTGATAATGAGTTCATTCACAATCTTGGGATCTTACTAAAGGCCACACTTTGATTACATAGCAGTGATAAAATTCAAATCTAGATCTGTCTCGATGCTTTCTGGTATACTTTCTGCTGTTCCAAATATATGATGCAGTTCTCACTGCAGAAAGATTATAGATCGACTGCTCAGACTGTCATTTGCATGTGGACAAACGAAAGACTGATGTTTCATCTTGTTGTTGTTTTTAATATTTTATTTATTTATTTGAGAGAGCAGAGGGAGATATAGACTGCCTGCTTAGGAAGCAGCCTGATGCAACACTCAATCCTAGAACTCCAGGATCATGACTCAAGCGCAAGGCAGATATTAACCAACTGAGTGACTGAGGTGCCCCTGATGTTTCAGTCTTTACTGAGGCTCTTCCCTAGAGCAGTTATTCTTGTGATTTACTTTCTGCCCTGGATGACTTAGAGACATGCTCCGAGTATGAAGTACAGGAGGATAGTATAGACAGCCCTACAGTAGACTTTCATAGGAAGTTACTGAGAAAACACTTCTCCTGGCTGAAGAGACCATCTACTTTAGGCTATAAAAGAGTAACTGGTTTGGAGTTGTCCTCACAACTGACACGAATATAAAGAAGAAACCACTTTCCAGCATTGAACAGGAGACACTCCAGGATTGTGATACTTTACTAAAGAGAAATTATGTAGGGCCTATTATCACCGAATTTCTGCCGGACATCAATTTCCTTCAGTGTTCAGGGAGGTGAAGGCCAAGCACAGTGCTAGTCTTTTTGAGCTAAGAAGATAGTAGATTTTGAAAAAAAAGAAACTGGCATCTAGAAATCGTTAAGAAGGATACAGGACAGGAGGAATCTATAAACAGTGAGGAACTCAAGCTTTGCACAGTGGCAGTATTGTAGCCAATGAGATTTATCTGAGGTGCAATTATTGCTAATTAAAACTTTTCCCAAAAGTATACAAAACCGTTTTCTAGAAGTCCATGTTTACGGGTTGGGTGACACATACGCAGGAGGAAACTCAAGGAAGCCTATCAGAGTATGACTGCTTGAGAACTCAAGGTAGATATTGGATACTGTGCAGTGATTGGAGTGGAGGTCCAACCCAGCTAGGGTGGAAAGGACATTCTCGGCACCTCAGATCTTTTTGTGGTGACCCCCAAACTTGAAAATGGTTGGATTAAGGAACCCACACTGGACTAAGGGCCATACACAAAGACTAAATTCAAAAATGAAACTAGTTCACAATGAAAGAACTAATTTACAATGAAAGACGGAAAAACATGTCAGTAACTTAGCTGTCTGCCAAAATAAAAGTCAATGCCCT
Source organism: Spilogale gracilis (assembly GCA_004023965.1). Taxonomy (NCBI): domain Eukaryota; kingdom Metazoa; phylum Chordata; class Mammalia; order Carnivora; family Mephitidae; genus Spilogale; species Spilogale gracilis. The sequence continues at coordinate 74,992 of PITA01005948.1, forward strand.
TTAGGGGAAGTCTGCATCATCAGACTCCCCACAGGACATCTTTCAAAAGGTGCAGCATATAAGAAATTATTTTAAATAGGCCCCACACCCAACATGGGGCTTGACTCACAATGGAAAACTCAAGAGTCACTTGCTCCACCCACTAAGAAATGTAGGCACCACAAGTGTATGATTATTAAACATGTGAAAGAGAAGGAAATGTGACCCCAAGTTAAAGAAAACAATAATCAAAAGGAGCAGGTCCCAAAATATCCTAGCTGTTGGAATTATCACGTTTAAGAGAACTTCAAATCATATGAACCTGGGTATTTAAGAGATCTGGAACAGTCCATCCAAAAGAACACAGTGCATATTCTTCTCAAGCACATGCGGAATATTCCTCAGTATAGATAATACATTAGGGCATAAAATAAGCATAAAAATTGGAGAAGATTAAAATCATATGAACCTGGGGCACCTTGCTGGATCAGTTGATAGAACATGTGGCTTTTGATCTTGGGATTGTGAGTTCAAGCCCCATGCTGGGTGTCAAAACTACTTAAAAATAGAGGCTGGTGGTGGGTACTGAGGGCACGTATTGCATGGAGCACTGGGTATGGGGCATAAACCATGAATCTTGGAACACTGAAAAAAATAAAATAAATTTAAAGTAAAACAAAACAAAACAAAACAAAAAACCTTAAAAAATCCTATTGAGCATATTTCCTGACCACAGTGTTATGAATCTAGAAGAACAAAACTGAAAAATTCACAGATATGTGGAGCTTAAAAAACATGCTGCTATCATAAGCACTGGTTATGATAACTGATAATATCTCATTATTCAACAGAGGGGAAAATCCAAGCTCAAAATGTATCCTCTAATGTTTTTTTAGTTGCCCTGCTAATTGCTGAACAATTGGACCTTTTGAAGAAATAAGGATCCCTTAAAAAAGAAGACAACCAAGATAAATTCTGGGGTAAAAGATTTATATTAGTTGAGGAGTGGCCACAAAGACTGAGTGTTCAACTATGTTAGCACCAAGGTACTGAGGAATTTTTTTCTTTTTTTTTAAGATTTTTTTTTTATTTATTTGACAGAGAGAAACACAGTGAGAGAGGGAACACAAGCAGGGGGAGTGAGAGAGGGAGAAGCAGGCCTCCCGCTGAGCAGGGACCCCCCCCCAATGTGGTGCTCGATCCCGGCTCTCCAGGATCCTGACCTGAGCTGAAGGCAGTCGCTTAACCAACTGAGCCACCCAGGCGCCCCGGTACTGAGGAATTTTAATTTCACCCCTTTTTTAAGACTATGTTGTGGTTGGTTGTCACCATTTTAGGGCTTGATATATGGGGAAAACTACTAATAAAAATTTAACCCTGAAAAAAAAAAAAAACCATGCTGCTAACCAACCAATGAGTCAAAGAAGAAATCAAAAAAGGAAAAATACCATGAGAGAATAGAATTGAAAATGGAAAGACAACATACCAACACTTAGAGGATGCAGGAAAAGCATTTCAAAGAGGAAAGTTCATAGCAATAAATGCCTAGATCAAGAAATAAAAATCTCAGACAACCTAAGTTTATGCCTCAAGGAATTAGAAAAAGAACACATGAAGCACAAAGTTGGGTCAAGTAAGGAAATAGAAAATATCACTGTCAAAATAAATGAATCAGAAACTAGAAAAACAGTAGAAAAGGTCAATGAAACTAAGAGCTTATTTGTTGAAAAGAAGATAAGTGAAATTGACAAACTTTTAGCTAGACTCACCCAGAAAAAGGACAACTCAAAATCAGATATGAAGGAGACATTACAACTGATACCACAGAGATACAAAAGATCATCACACCACAGTGGACAATTACACACCAAAAATCTAGACAACCTATGGACACCTGGGTGGCTCAGTTGGAGAAGTGTGTGCCTTTGACCCAGGTCATGATCTCACAGTCCTGGGATCAAGCCCTGCATCAGGCTCCCTGCTCAGCACTGACTCTTCTTCTCCCTCTTCCTCTGCCTCTACCCCCATTGTTGCACGCTCTCTTTCTCTCTCTCAGGTAAATAGAAATCATTTCAATAATGAAATAAATAGAACTCAACAGACATTACTGGACAGATGGCTTCACTGGTGGATTCTACCAAACATCTAAGGAGGAACGAATACCAATCCTTTTCAACTATAAAAATAGCAGAAGAGGGAACACTTCCAAATTCATTTTGTAAGGGCAGCATAATCCTAAATCAGTACCACACTAAGACACCATAAGAAAAGAAAATTAAGGCCAATATCTCTGATGAGTAAAGATGTAAAAATCTGCAACAAAATCTTCAAAAACTGAATTGAGCAGTACAGTAAAAGGATCATATCCCATAACAAGCGGGATATATTGTAGGGATGCAAGGATGGAACAACATGCACAAATCATTGTGATATGCATTTAAAAAATGAAGGCCAAAAATCATAGATCTCAGAAGATGCAGAAAAATACCTTCTGACATAATTCAACATTCATTTATGATAAAAATGATCCACAAAGTAGATAGAGGGAATGTACCTTGATACTAAAGGCCGTATATGGTCAGACCACAGCTAACATCACCCTCAATGGGAAAAGTTTCAGCTTTCCTCTACATCAGGAACAAAAGAAAGGATGCCCACCCTCATCACTTTTAATCAACAGAGTATTAGAAGTCCTAGTCCAAGCATTTGGCAAGGGAAATAAATAAAAGGCACTCGAATAGGAAAGGAAGCAGAATTGTCACGATTTGAATATTGTAGATTTTAAAAATTCCTGAAGACTCCACCCAAACTGTTAGAATAAATGAATTCAGGATAAAAATGAATATACAAAAATCTGTTGCCTTTTTACACGTTAAAGGTGAGCTATCAAGGAATTAAGAAAACCATCCCATAACCATTGGTACAAAAAATCTAGTAATAAATTTAACCAAGGAGGTGAAAGATCTGTACACTGAAAACTGTGACACTGATGAAGAAATTAAAGAAGACACATACAAATGGAAAGATGTTCTGTGCCCATGGTTTGGGAAAATTAATATCGTGAAAATGTCTATACCACCCAAAGCAATCTATACATTCAATGTAATCCCTATAAAGATTCCTATGGCATTTTCACAGAAATGAAATAAATAATCCAAAAATTTGTGTACAATGACAAAGGAGCCTATATAGCCAAAGCAATCTTGAGAAAGAACAAAACTGGAGGCATGACACCTCCTCATTTCAAACTGTATTACAAAACTATAGTCATTAAAACAGCATGATATTGACATAAAAACAGATGAATAGATAAATGAACAGAATAAAGGGCCCAGAAGTAAACCCACACATATATGGCCAATAATTTCTCTTTTTTTTTTATTGTTACTTAAATTTTTTTTCCCCAGTGTTCTAAGATTCATTCGCCATTCCTCACACCCAGTGCTCCATGCTTTAGGTGTCCCCAGTACGCACCACCAGGCTCTCCCATCTCTCCATCCCCCTCCCTCCAAGTCCCTCAGTTTGTTTCTGTGTCCAAAGTCTCTGTTGTTTCGTTTCTCTCCCTGGATTACCCTAGTTCCCATTTACTTTCCTTCTCCCACTGTCCTCCAGGTTACCCTTCATGCACCGCAAGTGAGAGAAACCATGCGATACTTTACTTTCTCTTCTTGGCTTATTTCACTCAGCATAATCTCTTCCAGTGCAGTCCATGTTGCTACAAAAGTTGGATATTCATCCTTTCTGATGGAGGCATAGTATTCCATTGTATATATGTACCGCATCTTCTTTATCCATTCATCTGTTGATGGGCACCTTGGCTCTTTCCACAGTTTGGCGATTGTGGTCATTGCTGCGATGAACATTGGGGTGCATATGGCCCTTCTTTTCACTACATCTGTATCG